>JAMKCH010065583.1:0-104538 GCA_023653785.1 Ophioderma brevispina
TTGACAAAGACTAATCATAGGGTTTGAACAATATTACTTTAAATTTAGCAACGGGGAAAAATGGAGAGAACTCTTCCTTGATTAATCTATGCCGAAAAGAAATTAATTTTTAGGTCATGGGTAATCTCGAGCAAACTCCTCATATATTTTCACCATCATTTGGAACATCCGCTATGTAAACAATATCGCTGATGTAACGTAGAAATCCCCAATTTGGCTACAGTATCCTACGGCGGTCTCCCCCTGAAAGTGTGTAGTCGTGTTCACAGACTGCGAAAGATTCATTATTTAGTACTACCATTATCCCGGAAAAAACGAAGGGGTCTATGGAGATTTTGCATCAGAGGGTCCGTTATTGTTTGTTTTGAATAGTATCGTAATTGGGTCTGAACACCTACTTATAGACCTAGCGAGAAAATTGAACGTTTTGTTCGCGCGTGGGGGGTACTTCGGTGCTCGCAAACACGGGAAAAGGAGGACCGCAATCGCTACAGGGCCGCTACCTTGTACTTACCGGACCCCGGAACGTTTCCAAAGCCAAGCTAATAGGTGCGCCCGTAGGAGCCCCTAAAAATGTGAAAAATTTGATAGCTGTTTGATACTTAAGCAACCAGAAGATAAAAGAGTGTGTGGCATGGCAACAAGTGATTGATATTGTCTTGGGAATTTGGAGTTACTATCTGATTTAAAGAGGACATGAGGAGATTTCAAGAAAGAAAGCGCCCCCAAATTTTTCTCGCACCCCGGTTTTAACATATTTGGAATGCTTCCAATGTATCACACCTGAAGTGAAATAAGCAGAATACAACCAATTTGTAGTATTAGCGTGATGATTTAGTAGTTTCTTTCGTGCACGACCAGAAAAGTCAAAAGCATGGTTTTCTAGGGGAACGGATTACGATAGCGGCAAGTTCAAACAAGGTTTGCTGTTTTCCTTTTGTCCACCTGTTGGTCCAATAAACCTTTGAACGTTCTCGGTAGGTAGTCTACAAGCGATCCAGTGAAATTTGAGAGAAAATTCGTATCCTAAAAAAAATTCCTACTGAGGACTGTTAAAAAATAATTGGCTCGATGTTGATGGAATTGTTAACAGAAAGAAAAAAAAACACTCACAAATTTGTGCCATAGTGATTCATGATTGGCCACACTAATGAATGTGTGTATGTTGCTCTTCCAAATTTTGGTAACCCCTTGCCACTTGGCCATAATGGCAATTAATATTTTGAGCCAACAGCCAAAATGGTAAAGAAAGGGATTTGGATGCAGAGGGCTTGAACTAGAAGCTGATTTCAACTGGTCCTTGAAATGAAAAGGGGGGGGAAATTTGGAAAATTTATAATAAACAACCAATCAACATGCTTCTTTATGAAAGATGGATTAGTTTTTTTTTTTTTGGGGGGGGGGATGTAACAAGGATTCATGTATTTGACTCTTGAACTTTTTATTGCAGTTCATCCATGTGATCGGCAGCCATGTCAAAATGGAGGCGTTTGTTTCCAAGGTGCCAATTATAGAAGCCTGTGTGCAGTGCTCGAAGGTTTTACAGGCTTGAATGTCAGAATCCTCGTAAGAATATCATTAGCAGAACCTTGAGTTATAGTTTACATCGTTTTGTGGTCTGCCAGCTATAGCTGGCAGGACACTTAGCAATCCGTTGTGCGGTGTGTATGTGTGTTGTGTATGTTGTGTTGTTTGTTTGTGTGAATGCTGTGTGTCAAAAAATTGTTAATTTTTTTTTAAATGACCTCATTGAAAAGTTTTAACTTCAATTGGAACCAAACTTCTGGCATAGGTGCACAATGGGATCCCTCTATGTTGATGAGGTCAATAGTAAGTCATGTTGACAGGTCAAAGGGTCATGTGAGGTCAAGTTTGAAAAAATGGGAAATAAAAAGTAAAACTTGATCTAAATTGAAGACTGAAGTCAATTGGAACCAAACTTTTGTCATAGGGCAGCCATGTTGATCCTACAAATGTGATGAGATCAAAGGTCAAGTGCACAAGGGTCCAAAGGGTCATGGGGCGGCCCAAGCTTAAATTTCTTTGAATATAGCGAAGGCGAAAAGGCCCGAGAACCGCGAAATCTATAGTTAAAGTCTAATTACTTCTTTCTTCAATTGTGTGGTTTGCTGCACACCATGATTATTTGGATTAAATCTTGATTCCATGTAGAATAGTTTTACAGCTGTTATTGTTAGGATTAATGCTCGTGTTGTAACTCTGTCTGATAAAATCCCTCATTCTTGAGAGATTGAGGATAAACTTTGCCAAACATAAAGAAAACTAGACATAGTTGTATGACTCCATTGAAAAGAAGGCACCGGTTTGCAACATTTTTTAAAATCGGATTTAAAAATTTGTAGTAGAAATTAATCAATTATTAACATATGGTATTTCAATGGCCAAGACTTGCTATGATTTCAGCTGTTTTGAAGGTCCGTGTTCTCATAGCCTTGTGAAAATGGAGCCACGGTTTCCGTGGAAACGGGCCTGATGATTATTTTTGCGAGTTTGCACCCCACCAGCCGACTTACCGGACATTGCTGAAAATTACCTCGTAAGAAGGCATGTCATCCCTTTAGAATAGCACCAACAAGTGTATGATACCAGTATTACAGAGGATTCTTATGTCTTACGTTAAGTACCTTCAAAATCATTGGTATATGATATTCAGCCAATAGCTTACATGTATCACCAAGGGCTGCCAATTTGGAAGCCATGGTTAACATACAAATGCAAACAGTCGGGGTTGGGGACAGCCAGGGACCAGGAATTAACACATTACGATTGAGTTATTTGATGATACTTGTATGGAAATAGGTATATGAGGTATTATAGTACAATCAAAATTAACATGCTTTGTTTGGTGTTCATCATTTTGATTTATAACATCTTAAGCGTCTGGTTCCTTTAAGAAATAAGGTACTAGGATTAACCCAATTTTATATTAAAACACATTTCTGCATAGTTGCCACAATTCAGGTTATGAAGTACATTGTCTGTCCAAAGAGAAGTTCCTGACATGCTAAATTTTAACTATCATAAG
Source organism: Ophioderma brevispina (assembly GCA_023653785.1). Lineage (NCBI taxonomy): Eukaryota > Metazoa > Echinodermata > Ophiuroidea > Amphilepidida > Ophiodermatidae > Ophioderma > Ophioderma brevispina. The sequence continues at coordinate 3,047 of JAMKCH010065583.1, forward strand.
TATGTACGGGTATATCAGTCGTCAAAATCTAAGTATATTAAATATGTCTGTGTTTAACAGCAACACAATTCCCACTAGTTGTGATGGATCATAGTCGCTTGGCTAAAAAAAAATAAAAATTGTGAGGAAATTTTCAAGATATTGCACAGACAGGAACTGGTTAATCATATCGATCATATTGTAATAATAGTACGCAAAAGAAAGTAATATCCGACTATTGTATTGAAGGTCAGGGAAGACCAGTGGTCTAAAGTTGTTGATCTTTGTCTTGATAGCATTGATTCTTTCTATTAATAATATGATACTGGTCTTATATAGGAAAAATGCTTGTCAAAAAGCAAGAGAAGTGTTATATACCATTACTTAATGAGTATGTCCCTATACTAGATATAATCCCACCCCAGTTTAGAAAGATCTGAAGAATAGTAGAAAATCCTTTTATAATCCACCATAATTTTTTGCTTGAAGGCAATAGATTACACACATTTTGGTACAATTGTGAATGTTTTGGTAGTTCCTTCTAGTGATATTCTTTACAAAATTAATAGAGTCATGCTTCAATTCAGTTACAGGCTTTGTGATCACAAACCTCATTTGACAATGAAAATATTTGGAATAAGTTAGTTCTGAAAAGATTGAAATGTTGATTGCTCATATGTTTCAGTTAGGTCGGAGATCCATTATTCCCACCCCCTGAATTCAAGCTAATTTCAGGTAAAAAAACAGGTGGACTATACTAGGGTCAGCAGGCCGTACGCAGGGGGGGGGGGGGGGTGCGGCGGGGGTGCCGGTCGCACCCCCCCCCCCAAATTCCACAAAAGGGGAAAAAGGTCCAACTTTTTGCTGAAATTTTTTGTAAAAAGGTCCAAAATTTAGAAAGAATTTTGCTACGAAAGTCCACGTTGGAGAGAAAAAGGTTCAAAAAGTCCAAAAAAAAAGGACCATTTTAGGGGGGTTAGCCCACCTTTACCCAAAAAGGTCCAACTTTTTGCGAAAAAAAGGTCCACTTTTTTGAAAGGCCGCACCCCCCCAAAATAAAGTCCTGCGTACGGCCCAGGTACATACAGTATATGCACAGATGACCCCTGCTTTGCCATTTCAGGTTATTAATTGTATGTGGATTTGATCCAACAGATCAAACCTGTTGATAACATGTGATTCCTAATCCCTGTATCAACGGAGGCACTTGTCTCCAACCCAATCAGGGTTTGGATATTTTTGCTTCTGCCAAGATGGATTTGGAGGAACAGACTGTGAAGAGATCATAAGTAAGATTTGCATGATTGTTTTGCGAAGCAACTGCAAAAAAATAGCCACTTTAAGGCAAAATTTTGAATATATATAGTTGAAAACCCAATTTTGCAGCGGGTAACAAATTGTCAGTAGCATATCCAGTGTAGTAGCAGCTTGCCCAATTTGAATGAAGACACCCCTGGCCTGTCAAACTCCAAACTTGGACACCATGCTTGTGAAAAGAAATTTCCCCCTCCCTTTTGTGCAGTATTTTGTAGTTTTGGGAAAATAACTTTTTTCTGATATTTTTTTAATACCACATTTTTTCCCATTTCACCAATTTTTCAAATTTATCCCCATTGAAAAAAAAGGTGATGTATGATAAAGCAGTACAGTATGGTTAAATAGAAAAAGAATTGACTTAATCTCCATCTGACCGGAAATTATGGCTGTTGTTGATAAAGACACCAACAAAGATATTGGGTAGGATTAGAGAAAAATATTATTACCACTAGCCTTGGCCAAAAACAAGACCATTACTATTAGCTGGCCTTGCCCTCCTTACCATTTCTGATTCAAGATAGACATACACTTTTTTTAGAATTGTGTCAATTTTCCAATTGAAAAGGTACAATTCTCTTATTTCACAGAAATATTGTGAATGAAACTGGCTGGAATATGCCACCTTTTTTCAGCACCATGATGTTCCTGACAGTTGGAAAAGTAACAGCCTTTGAAAAGCAAAACCCACATATAACAGCCGCCTTACCTACTAGGTCAAATTCACCTTGTGCACCTGCCTGATTTAGTAAAGCTAGATAAACTGTCGAGTTGAGGCCATAATGGAAACAGCTTGGCACTACCCGAAAGTAGCAGTGGCAAACCAAGTTTAGCAACATCATAAACAAATTATTTTACTAAATTTAGGCAGTTATAAATATATCAAATTCAGCAATGGTATATCCAGCATAGAATAGCAATAGAATTACTAAATTAAACAAAGCAGACCAAATTACGCTACTCATTCCAATTCAGCAGTATGGAACTACTTGTTGAAGATTTCACCATCGATGACTATGGGATTTTTTCTCCCCTTTGCTCAATTGGCCAGTAGGCACCGACTGCCCATCCCAACCCGCATAGTGTACCGAACCCCTGTTGCACGCATACCCTTGCCTTGTATAGCATCCTATCATTGTACAGCAATCGATCTTATATTCCCCAAACCCAGCACATATACTCGGCAGCCCTTCCTTGAATTGTACAAGGTTCTGTCACTTGAAGAGGAATTGATCTTGATCACAAATGCAAGCATAAGTAGCCAAACCCTGCTGCCAACATACCTTGCCTTGCACAGGGTCCTACTCGCTAGTACAATAGTTGATCTTGCATCCCAAAGCAAGGCATAATATACCAAACTGTGCAAACATATCCATGTCTGTTAAAGAGGGTCCTATTACTTCATAGCATTTGCTCTTGCATCCCACACCCAGTATAGAATCCCCAACCCTGTGCAGCTTATCCTTGCTTCAGTATACAATCTATTAAGTGTCATGCCACCAAATAAATTGCCATTCGTTGTGTACAAAATGACTCTAGTTAAAAAACTGGCGCGATTTCTTGTGGTTTGAATTGTTGGTTCCCTTCTGAAACTATGGCTTCCATATCTAGGTTAAAAGTTTATGGTCCATGGCACCACTATATTTTATTGGTCATTATACGACTATGTGGACCTGAAGAGAGGTGTTAGGAAGGGGGGTTTAGGAAGGGGGAGATGGGGCGGTGCTGGGGAGGGGAAGATGGGGTTTTGGGAAGGAGGAGAGGGGGTGTGGGAAGGGAGATGGGGGAGTGTTGGGAAGGGGACGAGGGGCGTGTGGGAAGGGTTAAGATGGCGGTGTGGAAGGGGGAGTTGGGTGTGGTTGGGAAGGAGAGATGGGTTGGTGTTGGGAGGCGGAGGAGGGCGTCGGTGTGGGAACGGGTAGATTGGGCTGTGGGAAGGCGAAGGCGAAAGATGCTTGTTAGGGAGGAGGACTGATGGGGTGTTGGGAGGGGAGGAGGATGGGGGTGTGGGAATGGGAGATGGGTGCTGGGAGGCAAAAAAAGGTGGTGGGAAGGGGATATGGGTGGTTAGGAAGGGGGGGAGATGGGTGTTGCGGAAGGGTGTGAGATGGGGTGTTGGTGGTGGGGGATATTGTAACCCCCACCATACTTGGAGAAACGTCAAACGGATTTAATGCCTATAATTAAACAAAACTCGGATTTCCAACATTTTGTTTCAATTTATGCTGCAGCCAACTTAGATACCTGCTACAAATTACGACCTTTAGAAAACCGGGCTTAGGCTTATGCAGAGGCGGTGATGCCGTGAGCGCCGCCTATGCTCAGTATGTTCGGAAATGTGTGACAGCATGAATTCAAAGTTCACTCGTATCGATCGATATCGTCACCTTCATGAACAGCCAGCTGGGCATGGGCACGCTCACTGCATCACCGCATCTGCATAAGCATAGCCCGGTTTTCTAAAGGTCTTAATTATAGCAAGGGTATGCATGCACTGTTGATGCTCTCATTTTGTAAGAATGAGCTATAGTCAGCCAACCTTAGGTATAATTTTACAACCCCCTACTTACCAGGTCATTACTTCCCCAGGGTTCCCTCACCTAGGTAGTCAATGGGGTGGGGAAACATGAAAAAGGATACAAATCCATCAAGCACTAATTCGTACAAATAAAAGAATTTGATTCTAAAATACATTTGAGTATTAAACTTAATTTCATTACTGGGAATTATCCTTTGCACTGATTTCTCTAATCTGATGATACATAACAAATTTTAGATGTCAATCCATCAATACCACAGAATGTGGCTTAGCCTTGACTGGATAGACTTCCATAACAGGCTGCTTTAGAAAAATACACTTGCTGTTTGGAAAGACGCCATGCATACATTGCATTGTTTTGTAAACATTTCTACATACATTGCTTCACTGGAGGGGCCAGTGTGGAAGGCCTCCTTTTGATATTATATTCAAATGCTAAAGTTATGTGTGTTCTCATGTTTGTTACAATCAATTGCAAAGAGGACACTTTCAGAATTTTACCTTTAAAATTGCTTTATTACAAAATGTCAAGGCATTTGGAAAATAACCTAAAATAACTTGCTATTAATGACTGTTTGGAGAACTAAATAGTACTATTGGAATTGGGGTGGTCGCATTTGAAGAGGTTACTTTCTGCTGTTAAACGGATGAATCTAATTGGTATGTGTAACTTTTTGTGTCATCTAGCTGCCCTAAGGCCGAAACACTGGTATCACTTGTCCACTGTTTTTTGTTGATGTATGTTTGTTGTTGTGAAAAAGGGTTAACATTTGCCCTGTAATAATCCTCATACCTTTGATGGATTTAAACAAACTTGGGTCCCAGGTGCCACCAAAAAAACTGGCATCCCCCATTTGGTTGATGAGGTCAAGGTCACATGCCAAGGTCATGTGCAGGTCATTTGTACTAGGCGGACAATGTAAAATTGACCTCATTTGAAAAGTTGAGTATCAATTGGAACCCAACCTTGGTTTATGGAGTTTTACATGCAACCCTCATTTGTTTATGAGGTCCAAGGGCACATATCAAGGTCCAAATGTCATGTAGGCCTATCATTCGCTAACCGCGACGGCAGGTGACACACGCAGTTCTGAGTACCGCTGTATTTTTTGTTTATCAAAGACTGATTTTTCTTCTTCTTGTGACTAGATTCTAATGTAAGTAGGTATTTTTCCAGCATTTGTAACAGGGTCTCCCTTGACTAGCACCACCTTGATTTGATTTCTCTCTGTGAAGTCATGTTAGGAGGCTCTCTTCACAATGAATTTTAGTTTCCTGTTGCCGCCCGCCGTAAAATGGCCAAGATCCCAAAATACTTCCTATTTTTAATGAATTCATTATTTGTGTTTTTCCTCATTACAGTCAAGATTTTTTCCAAGTATTCTGAGATTTTTCTTCACAACAATACCTTACATAATTATAAGCAAGCTTCATTCAGAATTTGCTTTTAAAAATGTTTTTTAATTTTTTAGTTTTTTGCTTTTTTTAACATTTTAAATTCAAAAAGTCGGAAGTTTGTGTCGAGGGTCGGCGGTAAACCACCAAGACTTGAACTCAACATGGTGGTCTTTTCAAGTTGTGCAAGTCAATTAGGAGCATTGTTGTAATGTTAGGGTACGTAATATAAATTGCTGATTCAATTTTCAAACTTTATCGGGATGCATGGTTGAGAGAGTTCGAGAAATATGGAGACATGGGTGGGGGGAGGGAGCAATTTTGGGATTTCTGGATGGTTCCCGGTGTTTTGGTTACTTTGTGTTTCATATTGATGAGCATTTCCTGCACAAAAATCTGCTATTTGGTATTAAAATAACAAATTGTCAAAATACCAATTTTTTACACAAAAGTGGACACTTGTGTTGGTTCCCAGATGGTTTCTGGATGGTCTCTTGTTTTTGTATCATTTGTGTATCAGGGTGTTGGCATTGTGCGGAACCCAATTAGCTATTTGGTTTAAAATGATTAAAAATACTATTTTGTAAAAAGTGGACACTTCGGATGGTCCCCAACGATGGTTTCCTGGCGTTCCAGGAGTTTTTTTTGGTTCCTTTGTATTTCAATGGCTATTAAGTATTGTCTGAACCCCAATTGGTTGTTGGTCCAAAAAGACAAATGTATTTTGAAATAACAACACTTGGGTTGGTTCCCATATTGTTTCTGGATGGTTCCAAGTTTTTATTCGCCTTTGTGTCTCAATGGTTTTTTTTGAGCAAATTGTGTGTGAACCCAAATTGGCTATTTTGGTTCCAGAAGATGGTCAAATATTGATTTTCAAAGAAAATAGTGGATACTTTTTTGGATGGTTCCTGGATAGTTTTTTTTCTGGATGGTTTCCCAGTGTTTTCGATCCTTTGTGTTTCAATGGTTTGAATGAGAAATGCGCTTGAAACCATTCATGTTGTTTTGTTCAAATAGATCAAATGATTTTAAAAGAAAATTGAGACTTTGGATGGTCTCAGATTGGGTTACTGGATGGTTCCTGGTGTGTTTGGCTCCTTTGTTGTATATCAATGGTTGTTGATCAATTGTCTGACTTGGCCATTTCTGTCCCACATGGTCAACATAATATTTCCTACAATTAAAATTACACACTTTGATGTTCCTTAATGGTTCCATGTTTTAGCTCCGTTGTGTGTGTCATATGGTTGATTAAATTACTGGAGAATCCCGCTTCAACAGTTTTTGGTTCGAATGGCAAAACTAATTTAGATTTTTTCAAAGAAAGGTTGTCCTCGTTGGATGGTCCCTTTTTTTTTTTCTGGATGTTTTCTGGTGTTTTTTTGGGCTCCTTATGTGTATCAACACAAACCAAAATAGCAAAACAAATTGCCCCATTTCTATCCAAAATGGTGAAATAATGAATGTTCCCAAAGTGGAAACGTTGGATGGTTGCTTTATGTGTTTTTTTGGATGGTTTCCCGGTGTTTTGGCTCTTTTTGTTTCAATGGTTTGATATCACTGTGCAGTAGGGGACGCTTGTGCTACCCATGATGGGTGCCCATTTTAACACAATTTTTTAACATGAGGGCCTTTAGTTCCCAGAATGATTTTAATTTCCTCTCTTGCCTGTTGGTGAGTTGTTTCTTGTAAATTCATTAATTGACATCTAAAATGTAAGGGTCGATAACTGAAACACTAAAATAAGATGACTAAATTTGTGGTGGATTACCAAAATTTTCTACCTTGATAATCCGCAGGCGGATTACCATGTTTATTTTTCTTATTTCTAACGCTGGTTAGAAACCATAGTTACTTTGGCTGTGGTGTAGTTTTTCCCCAATATTTTTTTTTTTTAATTTTTATTTTTAACAAATTTAATTTTGGTTAAGAGTGACCATTGAAATAAAAACTACCGTGAAGCAAGAAGATCGAGTATGTCCGATTTCAGTCGTGATGACTCTTTCCCATAAATACGTAACTTGTGATGAAGAAAATTTCAGTAGACGCACCAGGATGAAATTGAATTCAGAAGCATCTGCTAGTGCTATGCTGACACATGGAGGTAATTTACAACCCTTTTACACCTTTCAATTCATTATTCACTCATCAACTTTTATCATTAGTATATATGCTTTATAAACAGGAAAGTTATTGAGTGAGTGGAGCCTACTTGCTAGGTAGTTAGTTTCTGTATCGTTTTGTGTCAAAAAAAATCTATGTGATATGCCTTTGGAAGTAGAAATTTTTCGCGTGGTTTTTAACCTGAAAAAAAAAAATGATAATGAATAATGAAACGTGACCTCCCCCAATATTTTTTAACCTGCAACCGGAACTAAAAATCCATTGTGAAGGCCTTATCTCAGGATTTAATAAGGCATTATCAAATTGTTATGATTTTGAAATCATCGTGCCAAACTTGTTATGTATATTGGTTGTATCCTGCATAGAGTGAGTCAAGGAGGCTTTGATCTCTTGTTGGTGTTTTAGTCCTACCACGCACAATAGATAAGGTCGTTATTAATTGATGAGAGATCACAGCCTAACTTTCGGGATACCTTTGCTTTGTATCATTTTCACTCTTTGGAAATGAATAACCAGTCTATTTGCCTGTCATCAGAAAAAATAAAAAATATTTTATTTTTCACATGACATCAAAATCCTGAATTGTAAAATTGAAGGGAAATGATTCCAGAAAAAATATGGTACCCCAAATTTTGGAAGAAAAAGAAATATATCGGATCTAGTCCTATCTGGGATGTCACTAAAAAAAACCCTAAAATTGTTTTTATTTTTCTCTGCATTTTTGCAATATTTACTGGATCCTAATCCTATTATTGTGTCACCGCTGGCCTTAAGCAGGAAACACGTCGGGAATCACTTTAACACTGTTTGTTTTCTGTTTGTTGTTGATGTCTTATATATTGGTTGTTGATGCCCGTTGATGTATATTGTTGTTGTGATATGCTGTTGATGTATATTGTTTGTTGATGTGAAAAAGGGTTAAATTTCCTGTAATTTCGCATGCTTTTAATGGATGTAAACCAAACTCGAGCAATAGATGCAAGATGGGACCCCTCATCTGTTGATGAGGTCAAAGGTCCACATGCCAAGGGCAAGGTCAAGGTCAATGTAATGAAAGTTGTAAGATAGGCTAAATTAAGGGCCTCAACTGAAAGTTTTGAAGTTGGAACCAACCTTGGTTTCTGGACTCTTACATGCAAACTCCATTGATTGAGGTCAAAGGTCCACATATCATGGGCTCAAAGGTCATATGAGGGCTCCGCGACAGCAGGCGACACATGCAGCCGAAGACTGATGTATTTTGAGTCCTAATCTGGGGATGTCACTGACATCTAAAGAGATCAAGGTGGGAATAATCTTGGATCCTAATCCTATTATGATCTATCTGGGGAGTCAGCTGAAAATACTAAAAAGAGATACACGGTGGGAATATTACTGATCCTAATCCTATTATGAGTTCTATCTGTGGATACAACTAAGGAAACACGAGGTGGGAATAGTACTGGGACCTAATCCTATATGAGTCCTATCTGGGGAATGTCCCCTGAAAATATACAAGAGATCCAGTGAGATAGTACTGGATCCTAATCCTATTATGATCCTATCTGGGGATGTCACGAAAAGAAAATACTAAAGAGATACAAGGTTAGACTAAGTACTGGAGGATCCGAATCCTATTATGAGGTCCTCATCTGGGATGCAACTGAAAATACTAAAATAGATACAAGTGGGATAGTACTGGATCCTAATCATATTATGAGTCTATCTGGGATGTCACTAAAATACTAAAGAGATACAGGTGGGGAATAGTACTAGGATCTTAAATCCCCCTATTATGAGTCCTGTCTGGGATGTTAATGAAATACTAAAGAGATGCAAGGTGGGATATACTGGATCTTAATCCTATTATGAGCCCTATCGTGGGGATGTCACTGAAAAATACTAAAGAGATACAAGGTGGGAATAGTATGGATCCTAATCCTATTTATGAGTCCTATCTGAGATGTAACTGAAAATACTAAAAAGAGATACAAGGGGGAATGTACTGGAATCCTAATCCTATTATGATCCTATCTGGGGATGGTCACTGAAATACTAAAGAGATACAAGGTGGGAATAGAACTGGATCCTAATCATATTATGAGTCTTATCTGGGGATGTCAATGCAAATACGAAAAAAGCATACATGAGGTGGATAATAGTACTTGGTCCTAAGGCCTATTATGAGTCCCAGTCTTGGGATGTCATGAAACTAACTACAAGAGAATACAGGATGGATGGTACTGGATCCTAATCCTATTATGAGTCTATCTGGGGATGGTCATTGAAAATACTAAAAGAGATACAAAGGTGGGAATATTAACCTGGAATCCTAATCCTATTATGAGTCCCCTATCTGGGGAGTCACTGAAATCCTAACAGAGATTACAAGGTGGGAATAGGACTGGATCCTATTCCTATTATGAGTCCTATCTGGGATGTCACTGAAATACTAAAGAGATACAAGTGGGAATTATGGTCCTAATCCTATTATGATTCTTATCTGGGGATGTCACTGAAAAATACTAAAAGAGATAACCAGGTGGGATAGTACTGGTATCCTAATCCTATTATGAGTCTATCTGGGGATGTCATTGAAAACTACAAGATACAAGGTGGGATAGTACTGGATCCAAGCCTATTATGAGTCTATCTGGAGATGTTCATTCAAAATACTAAAAGAGATACAAGGTGTGATATATGGACCCTATCCTATTATGAGTCTATCTGGGGATGTCGCTGAAAATACTAAAAGAGATACAAGTGGGAAATAGTTACTGGATCCTATCCTATTATGAGTCCTATCTGGGATTTCACTGAAGTTTGTGGAACCCAAAATATCCAAAAGAATGCAATATCAGGTGTGTTTTATGCCAGTGAAAATTTAAATACATTCAGACTGTAGAAGGATGACTGGTCTTTTATATCTACTTATTCTTTATTGTAGCTGAGATGATGTTTGTGACGTGCAATTTTCAGCCCTGTCACAAATTCAATTAGCTACAATTAGATTCTTAGACCAATGCGAAGTCTGATAGATTGTACTTCACAAATGTCTACCTTCTGGCTGGTAATGCAAAAGGTTGGCATCATTCAAATAATTTAGTTGTTTCCCATTATAGGAACTGAAGGATTTAAGATACAGTACCATTCCCATATGTTAACTCATTTTTGGTATATATGGTTTTCTTCAAATATAATTTGGTCATTGTCCCTGGAATTGTGGAGTATTTATCTGATCTGCTTAAAGAACTAGATCAGTGAGAGGTTGCACTGACAACCTTGTTTAATAGATGGGGGGGCGTTTTGCCCCAAATTTTTTTCTTGCCACCCCTAGTTTGCCGCCCCCACCCCCCTGCCAAAAGAAAAATAGGGATTTTTGGCAAAACTCACCAGGCGATTTGGGTAAAAAATCACACATTTTGGGGAAATCAGCGATTTTTGGGTCCAAAATTGGTTAAAAATCTCTGAAATTTGGAGACTTTTGCCCCCCCAGAATTTTCACTTTTTTCCCCCCAGAATTTCACTTTTCCCGCTGTTTTGCTCACCCCAAAAAAGAAGTGGTCTGGCACCACCACTGTTGAGCACTTGACACAATGTAATAGTGTAATAGACTATTTGTTGATTCTGGAGGTGGAGTCGTGTATAAACCGGAAAGTGGCCTAAATGTGACATATTTTTTACCCATTTTGTTTGTCTCACGTAATGTCTCTCATTTGATTCCCTGTGATCAACGATTGGAGCATATCGTTTCTCAAATTCGCCGGATCTAGTGTTAAACTGTTGTTCAAGCTTGGATATTTGGTATCAATCATAGTGTTAGAACTGTGTTCACTTGGAATTTGGTATTTCAATTTGTTGCGATATACATGTGAAAAAATGAGGAACTATACTTTAGTGTAGTAGTTAGGGCTATTGGTGGGCAAGCCTTTCTAGTTAATTATAGTGTAACTCTTTATGGTGGGTCGCCATAACAATTTGTCGGTCTGGTGGGTTCTAGTTGTCATGGTTATTGTGGCAGTTAATCAGCCTGTTCATTTGTTTTCGTTTCTATTGTCAGAAATCAACGAGTTAGTTCAGGGTCGTTGGAGACCAGGATCCCCATGACGTCGCTGTCGGGAAATTTGTTCTTCTTTTGCAATCAGTTTTACCAATTGTATGAGTAATCTCTAAAAGGCCGGCCTCAATACTACCTTGTACTACTCCCCAGTTTTAGGAAATTGTAGAATAAAAATGTAATATAGATAAAATTAAAATGTGGCCATTTTGCTGAATATCAATATCCACATTTTGTTTTAGTGCAGGCAGGTGAGATTTTGGGGTAAAATTTTTGACAAACAATGGCCACTGAAACTCAATAAATTTAATTTGATAAACAATGGCTACAGAAACTCAATAAATTGAGTTATGTTTGGGAATGACTGTTAATTAAAGGCTGACTCGGAGATTTCCCGGGGAGGGCGCCCTCAATTTTCAAACAAATTGTGTTTTTTGCATATACATAATGCTTGTCCATATAATAATCACTGTGCGAAATAACTAAGCTCAAATCGAAGTCCTTCATATTGAAAATCACAACTTTGTTTAAAAATTCCGGATCCGGAAATTTTGTTATACACGGTATCCTATGCACTGTTATATTGTACATAAATGTGTACTGCATGAAAACGAAAAATCCGATTCGTCTCTAACTTTGGAATTGAGCATTTTAGGTGAGTTTCTTTAGTTCTAGTTGACTATTTTTAATTACTACACAAAAAATATATATTTCAAAATATCTTAGTCGGCCTTTAATTATACCATGGCATGTACAGCGTTTAGTGTGCATATAAATGGGTTTTGGGTTATACTAGTCAAGCAGGTATTTTTTCGTTTTAAAGCCGAACAGGTTGGCTAAAGGTGCAACGGAGATTTTGAGACACCCAAATTATTGTGTCATAATAGTTAATTTCATATAAATTAGAAGCTCAATAGATTTTTTACACTGTATTATGCTACAGAAAGTATTGAAAGAGGAGAGAAAAAAGTTGGATTTGATTTTGCTGTAATTCCAATGTAAAAACATAGGCTGAATTTCGTTATTTCTCCTCTACAAAATTAGAAATTTCCACAATTTTTTGTACCAAAGAAACATTTCTCAGGCATAATCCTTCAGAGGGGATATTTTTGATGGAAAAGCTTTACATCGGGCAAAAATCAGAACTTTGATTTTTTAGGGACACCTGGTATGTGAAAACTCTTCGTTGCACCTTTAATTTGGATACTGTAGTAGATTTACTGGAAACCCCCCTTCTGGTATCCCTATTCAAGTTAATCGAGGGCATTGTGTAATTGACAAGGCATGGCCTTTGAATTAATTGTCCCAACTTAATCTAGTACCTGTAGCCATATAATGCTGGCGGGTATATGAAGATGATAAATCTAGAATAGCGGAAATGTGTTGTCACATATATATTACCATGGAAACCAGGTCACCTGGTGATGGGGAGGTTGGGATTTTCTTGGCTAAGAGGGTAGGGTAAATAGATTAGGGTGGATTTGAGTTATATTTGGTTGCATTATGTCATGGGATTTCCAAATTGATATCAACATATTACTAATCAATATACCCATCACTGTACTTATTGAGAAATGATTCCAAACACATGGGTGTTATTCACCATTAGGTAACATTATGTTCTGTAAATCCATAATCAAATTTAATATATAGGTTGATGCATCTTGTGCATAATTGAAAACTTGCTAAACTGTTATGGTTCAAAGGGACCTATTACGTGGAAGAGGGTTTGAATTGAGTGCAGTAGTAGCGAAAAAATTTATGACTCTGTGTTAGAACTCCATGTTAGGCAAAAGTGACACTTAAATATGGCCAGTCTCCTCCATCCAATGTAGACTGGCATATAGTCATTATAGGCTGCTTCAGTTACTTAGAATTAAACCATTTGTCACTCCTTTGTTACACAGCCCAAATCCCCTACATTATTGAAAACTATTAAGTTTCTATGTACAATTATCATAACAGGAGTGTGATTGCACCGTGAACACCATACGTAGTGTGCTGTGTACCCCATTAAAATAGGTGACTTATGTATTTCAGATGAGAAGGCAGAGGACTTACTGTCAACCAATAATAGACATTTTTGAAGAGAGCCCCTAATTTTCAAATTTGTGAGATTTATGAACAGTTGAGTTGGTGATCGTCCCCAGTAATAAAATATCTGTGAATGGTTAATGCTAAAAATGATACATGCCTCAGAAAAACGGGCGTTTGTATTTTGTAATTTGATTCGGTCATCCCCGCTCCTAATTCAACGGCAGCACTGGAAACATTAATTAAATAGATCACATAAATGAATGGGGGAGAGACTTGACTGGGTATTCTCCCATTCCTCCCCAAGGTGCTACCATCTATCTTTGGATCAACACTCGGTTGAGGAATTTAACTGAATAAAACTTGGTCATAATTTCAGAATACCTTTCACCACACTTCACCTCATACACTGTATTCTTTTAAAGACATTTCACTAACCTTATCTGTGAATGGTATTCTGAAATTACTTGGTAAATTTCAGTACATGTACTTGGGATATTTCGTGAAGCTTCCTGGTGGAAGTACTACTCCACATCAGAATGACAAGATTGACTTATTAAAGCCACTATCAGCAATTTCTTCATAATGTAAACAAATCGCGCCCCCTATTTTTCATCAAAGTCCTTTTTTTTCCACTGTTGTATTGGGAACCGTTGTAGTAAAGACCCCTGTAAGTGGCTAAGCGTAACACGCTGTATTTGTCAAGAAATCATGATATTTATGCTTTGTTTACTAATAAAAGTCAGGATCCGACTTTTATTAGTCTAGAAACAGTCATAAATGGCACACCTTCAAGACCGTTTTAAAATGCTTAAGTGTCTGTTTTTCAAAAAGAAGTAATACAAGGTGTTCATATGACCTAACACTAGCAATTTAGAGACAAAATGGGCATTTTGAATTTGAAAAAAAATGACTGATTGTGGCTTTAACTTGTTTTGTTTCATTATAATATTTTGTGTGGTGTGATTGTGATTATGTGTTGACTAACAGCATGTGCATATTTTAACCCAACTAAAGATCTGTCCACAAAATAAGAAGAAATTGCCGAGTGACTAATGCCAGAGTGATGCTTTTAATTAGGACCTATAAATGAGAATATCTCATCTTCAAATTGCCCCTTGATCTGTAGTGTCATGATATGCTTAAAATTGGTCTGTTGATATTTGGACACAGCGAATTAACCAATTTGCCACCACTCACCCAGCACCCAGAGGGTGTATTAAGTCCATCCCACAGTGCACCGGTTTTGGGAAATTTCATTTCACTCATGTGATCCCACAAAAATCCTATTCTTAACACATAAAAACCCCGACTTTTACGCTCATTTTAGTACACAAGGAGCTAGTACTTAAGAAATTTTTTGCATGATCATGAAATGTCTTGTGGTACTTAAACTTCCTGTACACTTTTTATCCTTAAGTACTGACATGTATTTAGTACGTACAGTACAGTATAGGCACATAGCAATGCATTATGGGATTGATACAAACACCCTCTGCCTAGCACATTTCTGCTTATTTTGAGGAATTGGTCCAGTATGTATGTACTAACCAAATTAGCTTTATTGATGCTCTTTTATATATCAATTACATGCATTTTCTTATTTGCAGGAGAACCTTAATTACATTACCACCGTAGTGAATTCATCGTGGATATGCATCGGTCTTTGTTATGGGACTATTAATCAATTAGTACTGATGTCTAATCATTATCATGTCAATATTGTTTATATTGTAGATGACCCATGCTTAACTCAGCCATGCTTGAATCAAGGGACATGCACCAGGAATTCTGACACGACATACACATGCACCTGTAGGCAAGGATTTCTGGGGACCAACTGTGAACGTAAGTAATACCAGGGAATTTGATTCTGTGGTTCTAGAATTGGACCAAATTGTAAAGATTTTCTCCTGACTACTCTATATTTCCCCCTGACTACTCTTTATTTTCCCCTGTCTGCTCTTTATTTTCCCCTGACTGCTCTTTATTTTCCCCGACTGCTCTTTATTTTCCCCGACTGCTCTTTATTTTCCCCTGACTGCTCTTTATTTTCCCCTGACTGCTCTTTATTTTCCCCTGACTGCTCTTTATTTTCCCCTGACTGCGCTTTATTTTCCCCTGACTGCGCTTTATTTTCCCCTGAATGCGCTTTATTTCCCCCTGACTGCTCTTTATTTCCCTTGTTCTTATGAGCTATGTTAAGGTGTCAGTCCCATGTTCAGAGTCATACTTGAACATCACATTCATAAACATTGCACTCAAGTTTTTTTTTAAAAGTGTAGCTTGATGTTGTCTGGATGGCCACAAGCTAACTGTTGATAAAATTTACATCTTGTAATTGTGAACTTATTTTAACATGTCCCCTAAAAAATGGTACTGTGATTCTTTCTGTACCAAATGTGATATTATGATGATAACGATTGTGATGATACCAATGATAGTATTAGCGACAGTGATGGTTATAATAATAATGTTGATGATAAATGGTAATTATAAAAAACAATTAAGGTAATTGGGATGATTTTGATACTGATATTGATAATAATAACACCTTTGGGAGACAAGTTACCAATTCATAGGCTAATTAATCCTGTTAAAAAGTCTGTCATATAAATTATTAAAAAAAATGTTGTAGAAATTTGCATAAAGTGATACACCTCTTTAACTCTGCCCATGTATTTAAGTTTAACAAAGGACTATAATTTGGGGGACATATGTCTCCCTAAGGATTTAATTAGTGCATACAAAAGACTAATGTCTCCTAAAGGTACATTATATAGACAAAAATATAATTGTTGATGATGACAATAGCATTAGTAATGATGGTAATAATAAAGATAGCAACTTGTTAATCTAAATCTTTAAAAAGGCTGACTTGGAGATTTCCTGATGATGCCCCCCTAAATTTTCTAACAAATTGTGTTTTTGTGTCGCCTGCCCTAAGGCAGGAAGACACATAGGGATCACTTTGTCCACTGTTGTTGATGTCTGTTGATGGCTGTTGTTGTGAAAAAGGGTTAACATTTGCCTGTAATATCCACATACTCTGATGGATTTAAACCAAACTTGCATCACAGGTGCCACATGGGATCCCCCATTTGTAGATGAGGTCAAAGGTCATGTGAGGTCAAGTTGTAAGATTGGGCTGAAAATGTAAATTTGACCTCAATTGAAAAGTTGAAGTTCAATTGGAACCAAACTTAGTTTATGGAGACTACATACAAGCCCTCATTTTTTTATGAGGTCAAAGGTCACATATCAAGGTCAAATGTCAAATGAGGTTTATGAGGCCATTCACAAACCGCAACGGCAGGCGACACAAGCAGTCCGAGGACCGATGTATTTTTTTGCATATATATACATAATGCTTCACACTTTAAAATATGGGGTCAAATATATGCACCGACTACAGATAAGACGACCCCATTTGAGTTCAAATGACTCCTTTCGTGGTCATATTTAACCATAAAATAAGTCATTTCAACTCAAATGGGTTCATTTTATTTTTAGTTGGTGCATATTGACCCATATTTTTAAGTGTGTTTGTCAACAAACTAACCACTATGTGGTATAGCTAAGTTGGCATCTTTCAAATAAAAAAAATTGCAACTTTGTAGTAAAATTCCGGATCTGGTGATAAAGCTGGCTCCCTTTGAATCAAATAGACCTCCTAAAGATGGTGCCCCTCCATAGAATGATCGCTACTATGCTCCTATAGTAGTAAAACCAAAGTTTAAAATTCGGTTTTGTCCCTACTAACGGGGGTCCAGATCATAGAGTTACATAATTTATGTAACTCTATGGTCCAGATGCATCTCATATTCACAACAATACTGTTGACAGTTGTGTGAGGATTTATTGGAGCAAGAGATAATTGACCAGATACCCTTTTTTATGTCAACATGCTGGATGGCCGCCATTAGCTCTCCAGAACCGATGCCCTTGTAGGGAGACCGTCTTTTTAGTTCTACCAGGGTGACCAGCTACCCTCCTCACTGGATTTTGTTAGAAACCCGATGGGGCGACTGTTTAGCCACTGACAACCAGCCCTGGAACAGGTAGTACTGGTTACCAGGATACCAGTAGCAGGCCCTCAAGAAAGCCTTTGGCTTTTAACTCATTGTCATCCATTCAAACTGTGTCAGTTCAATCATATCTCGCAACCTGATGTTTTTTTTTATGTTTACCTTACAGTTCAAACCACTCTGCCTTGTAACTCTGCTCCATGTTTCAACGGGGGTGCGTGCAATAACGTCAACAGCAACACCTACACGTGTAGCTGCCCCTCAACGCACACTGGCTCACGATGTGAAATACCAGTGGGTAAGGAGACAAAACAGCACAATGAATAATTCATCACATGATCATTTTTGCATATCATTTAAATTGTTAATCATTTACATTTCAGTTTTCAGGTCGAGTGTTCTCTTCTCTGGTAATTTTGAAGTAATCCCTTTTTCTCATAAAATTGCCTTAAAATATTTTACTAGTAATGCATTGGTTTAAAATCAAGGGCCAATCTTTTTCTGAAATATCATACACCCAAGTAAATAATTAATAACATTGATGTGTTCTATGAATTAATTTCCTCTTTCATTAAATAACTTTGGCTCAGGAAAATTGTTGAATCACAAGACAAAAATCCGAACACATGCATTTCATTTTGAAATTACAACTTGATTGTGTTGCTGCCATCATCTTTTGATATTCAATCAAAAGATGAATTCTTGAACTTAATGTGCATTGGCTTTGGAAATATTACCTTTTCTTCAAGCTCAATGGGTTGCAGCAAGTTTTCAATATCCAAAGCCTAAATCCTGTAGCGCATTTCTTTTTTTTTGCAAAGAAAATAGAAATTAGAATAGCATCACTGGAACTTGTATAATTCTGAATTTCAAATATCTCCAAATCATTTGGTTAGAGGTAAAACAATTGCAAACCATTGCTTTTTTGCTTGTTTTGTGTGTGAAATGGGTTCTGGAATTGCAGCGATGTTTGGTGTTCAAATTCAAATTGCAGCAATAACTCTCGGTTGCTGCAAAGTTTTTGTCTAATGTAAATCAAAATGTTTCTGTATTCAACTTACTACCTATCTTTGATAACCCCCATGGATTTACCATTGTTTTTTCATTGTACAAGGAAAATGTTTTCAGAGTATTGTACCCTTTATGTTGTGTGCTTTTTATTTTTTGTAAAATCTTGCATATATAAGTTGTGCATCATCCAATATATAATTCTTGTGACATGGTCAGACTTTTTGTCAATCACTTAAAGGCACTATCAGTAATTTGCTAAATCAAAAAAATAATCAAAATCATCACAAATCAAATGT
The DNA here is from genome assembly GCA_023653785.1 of Ophioderma brevispina. Lineage (NCBI taxonomy): Eukaryota > Metazoa > Echinodermata > Ophiuroidea > Amphilepidida > Ophiodermatidae > Ophioderma > Ophioderma brevispina. Next base: position 21,806 of record JAMKCH010065583.1, read on the forward strand.
CTGTAACAAATATAGCTATCCTAACATACCCTGCAAGTTATAAGACTGAAAGCAACATAATAAAGACAAAATCGGATATTTTAGTCATTACTGTCCATACAGACACTTACTACAATACGTAATTGAATGTAGATTCACATCTTTTAACGCTGCTGTTTTCTTCTTTTTTGTCATTTTTTATTTCATAAATAATAAGTTAATGCAAATTCTACAGAATTATCCTTCACTTTTAGACTACTCCTGCAAATTTTGAATAGTTTGACTCTTTTGAAAGGATCACTGATAATACCTTTAATGTTGCTTATTTGGTATCTATATTTGTAATATATATATTGAATGCGACTGTTATCTAAAAAGCAAAAAAAAGTTTAGAATGTAGACATTGCATGGTGCATGCCCTGACTCACTGTAAACCCTTGTAGATGTGTTAAACCATCAGCTTATTCCAGTATTTGATGTCACAGTAGTTCCTTTGAATTGGTGACAATGTGTTGATTTTTAGGAACCTGCATTTTAAAAAAATAAGCAAAACCCCCCCAAAAATGGAAGTGTAATCCCAGTTCAGAGCTAATTATTAAATTCACACATTATCTTCAAGAGTCGGTAGAAAATTGAGCGAGATGCGAGCAATGTGCACCCACCATGCAGTGAGCCCTTAAATAATCCTTAATTACTTGCAAAATATTAATAGCATATTTCATTGCAAGTATTAACATACTCTCAGTACATTTTATATATTCATCTTTCCATTTATTCATCTTGCCTCTTATAGCATAATGATCATTAAAAGGTGCAACAAGAGATTCACATATCAGGTGCCCTAAAAATCGAAAGTGCTGATTCTTGCCCTGATTCTAAGCTTTCTCTCAAAATATCCCCATCGGAAAGGATTATACGAGAAATGTTTCTTGGCCCAAAATGTGAAATTTCGGATTTAGGAGCCAATACGAAATTGCAGCAATGCTTTTTTGAATATAAGCAAATCAAAATCACTTTTTTTTTCTCTTTTTTAAGATGTTTTGTAGACAAATACCAAGTAAAAATCTAAAACTCATCGATATGAGTTACTATTATGACACAATATTTGGTGCCACAAAAGCTCTCGTTGCACTTTAATTGCAACAGGTGTTATTAGGAGCTCTTAGGCGAAGTAGGCCTAGCTGGATGTCTCCAGAGGCATTTGGGGAATTACGCCAGGCTCAAAAACCACTGACCTCAAACTGGCTAAAATGGGTTTTGTTTGGAATCATTTGAATGCATTTTGGATCGTCCGGCTTGCGGAAGGCACATGGGGATTGCTTTGGTAGTGTTGTCTGTCTGTGTGTCTGTCTGTGTATCTGTGTGTCTGTGGCGAATGTTAAACCCTCTTCTTAAACATAGCTTGCCCATGTTTCCACAGCATTAAAACAGTTCCATGCCACTTGCATGTCCTTGGGTAGTGGCCCACAGTTACCTCTACGAGTGGGGTCAAAGGTCATCTAGAGCTCATTAGAGGTAATTTACCCCAAATGGCCGAATATAAAATTGCTTGGTGTCTCCACTCAGTATGTGATCGTTTTTCATGACACTTAGAGAAATAGTCCTGGGGTAGTGTCCCCCATGTGGTGACCTCATGCGACCTTTGACCCATTCACAAACAGCAACGACAGAAGACACATGCGTTACTTGAATGCTGTTATTTTCGGTTAATTCTGAATGTGCGTCTGGAGGGAAAAATGCATAATTTTGCAAATTTTGACAAAAATTGAGACATTTTGGACTTCGAGTGCAAAAAATATACCAGTCGGGGAAATTCAAGGGTAAAGTTTTCCACATCAGGGTATGTGTTTCAATTGGAATGTCCCATATGGTCTGAAGCTACTGGTGACTGCTTTAACATTTAAACCAAGAACAGCCCTGGTGGTAAAAAATATGTCCAATATTATTATGTGCCGTTTCGCATCCATTAATTGTTACTTGCGTTTTGTATTAGCATATTTCCTTTTTGTCTAATCCCCTATCCTAGGACCCAACCGACCCGCTGCAGCCCCAATCCTTGCTTCAATCAAGGGACAGCTACAATGCTGCTGTTGGGTCGGGATATGTGTGCATATGTGCCAACGGTTTCACCGGCCAGCGACTGTTGAAAACGTTCATTGGTTAGGACATGAACTTAATGGCTTGCTCACCCATCTTGCACTCACTAATTCCTAGCTTGGCTGTTAGCACCCGATACCATTCACTCTAACCTCTTTTCTCACTGTATTGCTGTGTGATTTAGTGCAATATTCTTAAATTTGTGAGGTTGTTCTGTTACAAAGTTAGGGGTACAATGTACAAATTCTCTATTGGTTTTGGGATCAAAGTAAATCCACTGTTTAAAAGTATGTCTTTTTTAGTTGAAAATTTCTAATCTTAAAGTTCCAACACAACTGGGAAAACAAAACACGGAAATTTAGAGAAGATATTAAAGATGCAGTAAACCTTTGCAAAAGTAGAAAAATCCTGGGAATTGCCAGTGAAAATATGATTTTCTATAACGTTAGGGATTGACACCGTCTGAGTCTTATTGGTCTTTTGGTCAACTCCTCCATAAATGTGTTACTGTAATTGTTTTTGTGGTTGTTGTAACTGATTTTTTATGGAAATAAAGTGAAGTTGATGTGGTTTTAGAGAAGGAAACTGTAATTAAAAGATGATAACTTGGACCTACACCCAGCAGAACTGTCGAAGCATAATTTTTGTGTTTAATAAGCTGATGGTTTATGCCAATTTGGGCGTTAGTGTTTTGTCCAATTCCAGCATACCAAAAACAGTGGTATAGCGGTTTGGGGAGGGAAATGTACAGGGGAGGGGGTGCCATGGGGGGGCTTTTGCCCCCTATTATCCCCCCCCCCCCCCCCGGCCGAAAGAAAATGAGCGATTTGTGGCAAAAATAATGGGGGACGATTTGGGGCCAAAATCACTAAATTTTGGGGAAATCAAACAATTTTGGGCCAAATTGGTTGTGAAATTCCCAAATATTGATACTTGCCCCCCCCCCCGGATGTCACTTTTTTCCCCCAAAAAAAAATTCACTGTGCCCCCTGTTTGCCCCCCGAGAAGAAGATGTCTTGCGCCGCCACTAGCCAATAAGAACCTTTCTCCTTTCTTTTCTCCCTCTTCAGATGATAAAGGTACTTGGCTTTCATCTATATGCTATGTCTGATTCCTTCAATGTTCTCATATAAACTTTTCATCTGTCTATTATGGCCAAGACCCAACTTTAACCCTGCCCTAACTCCCCTCGCTAATCCCAACCTAACCCTATAACATAACCCCAACCTAAGATGCAATGTGGACGAAGTTGAAATGGAAAAATGGAATGAAGGAAGTGTCAATTTATTTTATCATTAGTGATTCCATGTGAATGAGGACTAGACTTGCTGATGGTATTTAGCAGGGGAGGGCAGCGCAAGAAAGCCCATTTCAGACATCGCCATTGGTTTAACACGGAAAATCAAATCTTGACGAAATTCTGAATTTTTTATGTTGCCAAGGATATTTTCTTATTCCAGAACCGATGGAGTTGAAGAATCACTCTATTGGAAGGGTTTTTCTGATTTTTTTTGGGTATGACTAACGAACTGGAAGGTCGTATGTGGGTCATCATGCGCGAATCTAGGGAGGGGGCGTAGGGGGCGCACGCCTCCCGGTAATTCTGCAAAACCTTTCAAAATCAGCCCATTTTGGACCAGTTTCAGCCTTCAGCCCCCGGAAATTTTGACGTTTTCAAATCCTGGATCCGCCCCGTTCATGGGAACACCCATGGCCGACCACTCAAGCACCCAAATTGGTTTTTGGTTTGCACTCTGTATTGCTGTAATTTTTGTTTGAATTTTTATGAGTTTGCTCATAATGAATGAGGCTTTGCTGCCACCGCCTGGGTATTTAAGTTTGGCTTTTGAGTGGTGTTAAATGTGTGGTGTTCATAGCTATATCACACCTAACTACTAAACCAGAATTCACACACATCCGTCTTGTAGACCTGTCTACTTTTGTAATATAACTTAACCATTGTTAGAGACCAAGTTTTTCTGTTTTACCGACAATGGAAAAAATTGGCATATTGGCATTTACATTTGATTTCAGCATTTTTATAGAACTTTTCTTGGAATCGGCCACATTTTAATGCTGCTTTTTAGAAAATGGAAATAACACAGAATCAATATTTGTACAAATGGAAAACTTTGGTCTCTATACATTGTATTCAAAGTCAGGGTTCCTTTTATAGTTACCATCAGATGTCATCATCTGGTATGTGTTTGAAATAGCCAATGCCACTTACCGTATATCCTTTAATAAACGCCCCACCCTCCTAATAAACGCCCCCAATTTTTTTCTTTTTTAAATTGTTGATTTTAATAAATGCCCCCCCCAAAAAGTACATTTATGTACATACTAGTGATGCCAGTCATGACTCAATGCCCGGATCGCAGCATCCACAGTCTGTAACATGGCAAAACTTTCTCTGGGAGAATTGCTCTCTTTTGCATTAATACTGCTAGTTTAGCAATGATACCATATGCTAGTGCAAATAAAAAGTATATTACTAAACTATATTCAGATTGTAAAAAAAACCATTTTAAATGATTTTATATGCAGCCGCGAAATCATCGTTCAAAACCGCTACTTCACATATTCACGCAATCACCCCGCCTGCACACACGATCTATTTCCGGGTTCGCGGAGGCAGTGTTTTGGGATGGTATGTCTAGAACGCTCTCAATCAAAAATACTAGTTTTTCTCAAAATTTGAAGAAAAAATGAAGGAAAGCTTTAAAATAGCGGTTTTTCGGCAGTAGTTTCAGAATTTTGTGAAATTTTAGCATTTTTTCCAAGAATGTTGGTTGATTTTTCAGCCTTCACCCCCGATGATTGGCGATGACAGGTTTTTTAGACGGATCTTAATGTCTATTTCTAATATACCAAACACACGGGGAAAGGGCTAGTGTTTTTCCGCACGCAATCTGAACTTACAGCATGGGTTGGAGGGAGTCGGACCATTGACACAATTTTGCCCAAATTTTCATGTGTACAAAACGATGGGAGCCTGGAATCGGAGAAGAGCGCCAAACAAGATGAGAAATTGAAATCCAGAAGATAAACCGCCGTCCGCAGTATGCAAAAAGCCGAAATCGTTGGCCATTTGCCCACTGGAAAAATCAAAATTTGTTGTTGGCTGAAAACAAAAAAAACTCATTTAATGTTAATATTTCATCTGAAATTCACCCCGAATAAAGGCCCCCCTTTTAGAAAATGCATCCGCCCCCGGGGCGTTTATTAGAGATATACGTATTTGGTTTATTTGGGTGTTGTTGTATATTTGGATCAGATTATATATGGCCACTTGGTTGTTAAAGCAACAATATCAACATTTTTTAAATATAGCCCCTAATTTTTCAAAAATTTTGGGATTTCTACACTAGTCATTGGTAACTGGCTAGTAAGCTATACCTGTTAATGGTTAGCTTTTGTTCGAAAGTGTCTGTGTTGGCCAATGAAGGGCTTTTGTAATTAGATACTTAATATCGGAGATCTCCGTTATAAATTCAACTGCTGCTGGAAGCAGCCTTCCAATATGAAATAGCCAGGAAATAGCGCCATGTATGTGTCTCGCTCATCCATTAGGTTTTTTATTGGTTCAGGCATCAAGTTAGACGTATTTTCTTGAGATGGCACTATTTCATCATGGACGATAACTTAGCATTTTCCAGCGCTGCGGTAGTACATTCTGGGATCCCAATTCTAATTACAAATCTCTTGCCTTTATGATAAATACGCATTTTTGAGCATTCTTGTTTGCAGGAAGTTTCCTAGACATTTCCACAGACTGTGCAAAGATATCATTTTTGGGGGAAAAAAAAAACAAAAAACTTGTGGGACTTCTTCAAAAAAAAGTGCGTTATGGCTTTAATTTGGGTTTTTGTTGTGATATTTTTAACTGGTCAAGGACAACCAGAGGGCGTTTTTTTCATTAATCCATAAAGCATGCATTGTGCCTATCCTGTACTGTACTAAAATACATGTCAGTACTTTTTAGGGATAAAAAGTGTTCCAAAAGTTTAACAACCACAAGACACTTCATGATCATGTGAAACATTTCCTAAGTACTAATGTTTTGTGGGATAAAATGAGCCTAAAAGTCAGGGTTTTTATGTGTTAAGAATAGGATTTTTGTGGGATCACATGACCCTATTGAGGTGAAATTTTCCAAAACTGGTGCATTGTGGGATTGACTCAATACACCCTCTGGGAACAAACCAAATCACTTGGCATTATTGCAATAACCTTTTCACACCCTTCTGTACCATGTTCATGATACAAAATAGGTGTGAAAGGTATGTCACTTGGTTTGTTAGAATGCTAACCTTTTCCCTCCCCTTCTTAACATTACCAGAAATACACCAAAGTAACATTGATGTTTTAAAAGTTGGTGATCTGATCATGGTCCAATTTTTCATATGTTTTCTCCTTCACAGTGGAAGCATATCATCAAAACATCTGATTATATATTTTGACGTAAATTAGTCCAGTCGTTTGGATAGTAGAAGATTGCCCCATTGGACAGTGTATGTGTGTGTGTGTATGTTAAAGGCACTATCAGTGATTTGCTTAATCAGAAAATCAAAAAAAATAAAAAATCAGATTTTTGCATGTTTGTAACAAGTTTAGATATCCTAACATACCCTGCAAGTTATAAGACCAAAAGCAGCCTAATAAGGACAAAATTGGATATTTTAGTAATTACTGTCCAAACGGACACTTAGTACAACACGTAATTGTATGGGGAGTCATATCTTTGAATAATGTTTTCTTCCATTTCTAACAATTTTTCAGTTGGAAAAAATAACTTATGAGAATTCTATAGACTTATGCTTCACTTTTAAGCTGTTCTTGCAAATTTCAAATATTTTGACTCCTTCGAGTGAATCACTGATAGTGTCTTTAATTAATGCAGTCAACTACGTTTAGAGACATTTTTGTTCATAACACCAAAAGGAATCACTTCATGGGTCTTAATTTTACTGGGGTAATGAGAAAAATCTGAACTTTCTTCTGATACCCAAATCTCAATTTTGATAGAGTGAAGTGGATGAATGAGGCTGTTGATCGGGTCACCCACCTTTAAGAAGAATATGATGCAATTGGTATTTTATCCTCCCCCTTTCCCTGGTGAAACTTGTTACATTTATAAGACTTCTTTAATCCCTTGGTTTGTTTCCTTAGTTATGGAAGTAATTTATCTAGAATTGAATAGATTTCTGTGTGAAAGCTTACTTGGTATTTGTTTAAATTAGTTGATCAATATTAGACACAATATAAGCTGTTATTTTTGCATACATAATTAATTGGTCACCATTTCCAATTTTTGTAAAATTGCATGAGTTGCTCTTTTCCTGGAATCTTTAGCAAGTATAGTAACTCTTATTGTAATTCCTCGTGTCAGTGTAAGAAGATTGTAAGTGCAATAGCTGCCATTTGTCAAATTTGTCCCATCAAACATATTATGTCAAGTCTTTGGTCAGTGGCTCTTGAAATGGTTCTTCAGGCGACAGTCTCATGAAAAACCATTTCAAGACCCACTGACTCAAGGAAAGAACAATTAAAATCATCCTAATACCCGGCAGCACACATATGTATCACATGGCAGCTATTGCACTTACAACCTTCTTGCATTCACACAATGAATTGCATTAATACATTTTATATTTTCACATGTCTTTATATTTATGCTTCTGTGTTGATTCACAAAAATTAAACCACTGTAAAAATAACTGCTTATACAGCAATAGATGCCGAAAGGTCTTAACCCACAAATGCCTTGTGTAAAGTCTTATACCAACTTATACATACCTGTGATGCAGCATCATTCTGATTGGCTGTTATGCCCAGTGGCATATCTTGAGGGTGCTTTCAGGGTTCATGCCCCCCCCCAGGGGCTCATGCCAAAACATGTAAATTCAGCCTATTTTCAGCATAGAGGTCTTTTCCCCCTCACTGTAGGTACCATGGTCCCTTCTAACCCGTACTAGGCCAGCATGGATGAATAGGCCATAATCCAGCATGGAAACATGTTGAGGCTTGGACCTACATAGTAGACAGACATAGGAAATCTGGGCTAGAAGTAGCCCAGATTCGCTTTAGCTGGAATCACCTGGGAATCTGGACTAGAAGTAGCTCAGATTCACTTCAGCAGTTCCACTGTTTTAGCGCAATGACACTGAACCATTGTTTTAGCTAGAGAGACAAAGGCAATTCTGTCCGGAACCTGCCTTTGATTTCAACACATGTCTCTCCTCTAAGCTGTTTTTCAATGAAACTGTAACCTGATATCGTCTGATCTGCCCACAAAATTGTGCTGGCTGCATGTCACAACAGGCCAATCTTTACCGCTAAAATCCTTGGTGTGCGAGGCCCAGGAATTGCCTAGCACAGTTTAAGCAAAGAAAATTACAAGGCATTTGTTGATCTGGACTACTTGGCATAGAATTAGAGCTTTATTTTCACACACATACTGTAGTGAGTAGAAGCTTATTGTAGAGTTTTGGTTGCAATGTGTTTTGTTTTATTATCTTGTGCAATTTTGTTGTTTTGTTCTGTTTGTCATTGCATCTTGTAGACAGCTGCGATTCCGTCCCTTGTCTTAATGGTGGGACATGTTACCGAGGGGCTGGAGGCGGCCATGTTTGTGTGTTGCCATCACCCAATACAGGCGCTAATTGTGAAACGCCAACTGGTAGGAAGATATTCTTCTGTCCTGTTTATGTTATGTGTTTTATTTTGAATGTTTGTATTTTTGTTTTGACAGGGATGTCTCAGCATTAGCTTTTTATCTCATGCTTGTGATGGTAGCATGGATGTAATATTAAAAGATCCTGTATGGGGATTTATTTTTGTGGTTTTTATATTTCATTGCGTTTGCAGCAACAAGTTTTTTACTAGTGAATATATAAAAGCCTGCAAAAATATCTATGACCCAAAGGAAAACAAGGAAAGGAACAAGAAATCTATTATAGTTACAGGAAATTAATGGTAGTAACTCCATGGAGTTAGTTGAGTAATGTTGTAGTCAGGGAACACAAAATAAGCAAACCAATTGCCCGTCTGAGTTATTTGAACGGTGCGGACAAAATGTCGGCCCATTGAAGAATAATGTTGTTGAAACAGTTTAAAATATTAAAACAGAAAGTTACTTACTTGAATTAATGTGTCCGGAGTCGAAAAGCAGGTTGTGTCATTTTAAATATTTGGCTTGATACTTTAAGAAAACTACCAAGTCCAAAGATTTAAATTACACAAACTTTAAATACAAGCTTTGCTGGCAAAGAAAAAAGGTGACCATTGTTTCATGGTTTGCAATTGTTTGTAACCTAGGTGGATCTCATAACAGTTGGTACAAACGCCGCTACTTTATCTCTTACAGGGGGGAATTTTTTAAAGTGCAGGATGCTCGCGGGATCTTCAGCGAGTGTCCAACAAGGACCTTTGCCAGTCATTGTATTGCTCACTTCTGATCCATATCACTGTCAAACTAAGACACTTTTATTTCATATAACATGAAGGTCTATGCTTAAAGACTGCAAAAAAATTTACTAGTAACCATTAAAATCTCAATTCCTTGGCACAGTTTAATGACATCCAGTCACCTGGAAATGTAGAAAATGCACCCCTGGTTAGTATGATTTATAATACCCAGAAGGCACTAGGGGGATCTTGTTAATGCATGTATGCACAACCCACTGAACTGTGCCCTTGGTATATGAGCAGATTTTACTTAATGTTACCCTCCATGACTTTTAGGTTTACCTAGGTTATTTAACAGTCGCATGCTTTGTTTCTTTCAACTATCATGTCGTCATCATTACAGGCACCAACAGATGTGCTACAAATCCCGGCTTTAACGGGGGAATTGTAAAATTGCCAGAATGCAATGGCTATGTGTGTCAGTGTCCCGCCACAAATTACCGGCACCAACGGCCAAACCACAGGGTAGCACAGTTGTTGAGTTATACTTCAGAATTAGTTAGAACAAAAACTTAAAATAGAAAAATTACTTTGTTAGCCTGCAAGACAACAAACCTCCCAAAAGTGATTAGTCAGGTTCTCAAATTAATTAGCTGAGGGACCAGAGAATGCTGACATATTTAAAAGTTCCCTACTTGAGGGCATATTTTAAATCACCTGAATTTCTTCCGGTTCCCTTTATATTTTAGAGAAAGTCGAGGGCCAAAATCAATGGTTGGTGGGCGGGATTGGCGTGCGGGCCGCCTATTAAGAAACCCCTGGATAGTCAGTTGGCCTGAAGGATTTTCCCCACATTTTGGACCCCAATAAAAAAAATGCCAGAGTTGGCTTTTGGGAACATTTTTGTATTTTTTTTTTCACAATTTTCCCTTTCTTATCTGTCCACACACAGTGGTTCTCAAAAAACAGCCAATTCCCAAATTGGGGTGTTTTTCTTGCCCAGTGATATAGAGAGAAAGATGTGGGCTTGGTTACTATTTTGTGGGATCGGTCGAGTGAGTCAAACCTGACGTGGCTGATCATTGAAACGGATCATAAAAGTTGGATGTTTGCATTTTGGTGGAGGTGTAGCTGGTTTCTAGCATACTCAAAAAAAAAAATCGAAAGCCACTATAAATAAGGTAAAATTTGCTATTTAAGGGTCAAATTTGATAAATTTTGTCGTAATTGAGCATAAATTTTCTAGAATTTGAGGACAATTAACATAAATGCAAAGAACAGGGCTTCACATTTGTTCATGCTCTTGCAGAATCAATGAGAGTACATTAACCCTAATATAACTATTCCCCTGATCCTAACTGATAGTCCTTAATTCAAACCCTACCCGTAAACCATAACACGGATCCCCAACATTAACCCTTACTAAAAGATAACCCTAACCCTGGAATTGCGCTGGACAATTTGAGAACAATGCATGATGTCAACATAATGATTCTTAAATGCTAACAAAGGACCGATTTTCCCCTCACATTTACCAGTTTCCAGAGCCGTGCTCTCCAACCCCTGTTTCAATGGAGGAGAATGCTGTCGACCACAAGTGGCTATAACTGGGTGTGCCAGCCTTACTTTGTGGGCGCAACTGCCAAAGAAGCGGTATGATTAGTTCTTGAGTATCGTGTGTGCTGTGTGCGCTACTCCTGTCATGTTACATGTATTAGTTAGTTTTATAATTAATTACAGGTAATTCACACATTATGAAAAGTGATAACTCTTGTAAAATTGGAAAGTGGAAAAGTAAAGTTCTAGGGCAAGCTGCATTGGAATATAGGGCATGTTCACACGTTCACGAAATCTTCCAGGGTTTGAATCTCCGGAGGCGACAATAAATCCAATTATTTTATTTTTTTCTATTATTTTACTTTACTCCACGATGGCCGAAATTCTGAAATCATCCCCGACCATTCTCCTCCGTTTTCATATCGGAGTGTAGACAGAAGTAACATACCGGAGTCAACATACCGCAAGCCGTGAACTTTTGCGTGTGATATTCAAACACAGGAATTTGTCAACAAAGATGACCATGAGAGATCATCTCTGATACTATCCCCCAAAGTTGTCCACATGGTACGACACTTCAAAACACTTCAGAGTGCTATCGGACTTTGAGCTTCCCCTTAAGATATTTAGGGGGATAAAAACCCGCCGACCCTTGATAAACCCTGAATGCATCACACACACACACCCCCGACTTGGCAATCCGAGTTTTGAAACTCCAGCGTTTCAGCATCCGTGTGGACACGACTTGGCTGTCTGCGCCTGGGCATGAATCAGTTATATGTAACTCAACACAGTGATAATGACAGAGGCTCGAGGAGTGCCTAATTGATTGTTTCCGTATCGTCACTAAGCATTTCTACTTTCCAACTGAAGTCTCATGATGCCTGACTTTTATGCCTGTGAGATAACTCTTCTAAATTGAACAGCCATTGAATGCTAATTGGTAGGGTAATAGAACACAATAAGATGTGGTGCTCTATACTTACTGACAGATTATGAATATCAATGATCTCCTGCATATTTGAATAAAATGGGATTTACGTTACAGATCACTAATTGCTCTCAATTAAATACTTGTGGGGACAGCTTAATTCATAATTCAACTTATCTCAATCATTTTGTTTAGATTCCTAAAAAATACAGTAGCACAATAACTTCTCCATTTACAAATAAAAACTCCGTTTGATTTCCTTTTGCACTCTTAGCTTCAATCGTTGTTCACTAACCCATGTTTCAAAACGGGGGGGGGGGTACATGTCCACGGTAGCCAGCACAGTGGTTTAAACTGTGTGTGCCCTCCAACTTACACTGGTACCAACTGTCAAACACATGGTACAAAGAGTTTTGAGTTATTTTTGCAGCTTCTTTTGTCATGATGATGATGAATAATAATAATGATAATAGCGGTGATGGCTACATTTTAAATTTTAAAACAAATTCAATCATTTTGCTGTGGGTTTTGATTCATTGCTAGCATAAATAAACAGATGGTAGATGGATCACGCCTAATTGAGTGTTCATTATAGTCAAGAAGCCATTTCTTCTTTCCAACTGAATTCTCATGATGCCTGACTTTTATGCCTGTGAGATAAACCCTCTTATAAATTGAACAGCAATGAAATTCATAACTTGGTAGGGTAATAGAACACAATGAGATGTGGTGCTCTATACTTACTGACAGATTATGAATGTCAATGATCTTCATTTGCATATTTTGAATTAAAAATTGGGATTTTACCTACAGATACTAATGTGCTCTCATTAACCTACTTGGTGGGCGCAGCCTTTAATTACTAATTCAACTTACTCATCGTTTTGTTAGATTTCTTACAAAAATATAGTACAATCACTTCTCTCTCCAATTTACAGAATACAAAATCAGTTTGATTCCTTTTGCAACTCTTAGTCTCAATCGGTTTTTCACCTACCCCCTGTTCAACGGAGGTACATGCCCACTTTCGCCAGCACCAGTGGTTATAACTGTGTGTGCCCCTCAAACTTACACTGGTACCGACTGTCAACGCAGGGTACGAAGAGTTTTGAGTTTATTTCTGGCATGCTTTTCGTTTGCAGAAGATGAAATGACATTAAGATAATAAAATGACAATGGTGGTGAGGGTTACAATTAATTTACCAAAAAATATTATTCAGGATTTTTGCTGTGGGTTTTGATTCCATTTGGTACATAAATTTCCTCTTTATTCCAATTGAAATATTGAATCTAACAAAATAAGTTTGATTTCCTTTTGCAACTCTTAGTCTCCAATCGTGGTTTCACCTCACCCCTGGTTCAACGGAGTACATGCTCCACAGTCCCGCCATCACCAGTGTATAGCTGTGTGTGCCTTCCAACTTACACTGGCACCAACTGTCAAACACAGGGTAGGGAGATTTTTGAGTTATAGTCTGCATGCTTTGCATGATACGTGTGATGCAAAAATAATAACATGAATTCTTGTTTAAAAAAATATTCAAAATTTTATTTAAATCGGAAATTTAGGAGGCAGGGAATGAGCAACAGATAATAACATGTATAAATATTTTCAGTTTTGATATAATTTATTACCTTCTGGTCCATGTTTCCTCTTTCTGGGGATAAATGATTGGTATGACCGGTACTTGCTTTCAACAACCTTAGCAGATTGTCGCCATCCTATTGCCTATGATTTGCCCAGATCAAGTTGCTGAATTCCTCCGTCTAAGTAACGCCACGCTGATCATAACGATGCACTTTCCTTTTTTCATTCTCTACACAACTCATGTTCTCCAAATTCCTTGTTAGCAATGGAGGTACATGCTATGCAAGTACCAGTGGTTACAGCTGCATATGCCTATGGCTTTACTGGTACCAACTGTCAAACACTTGGTATGATATTGTGGAATTATTCCTACAAGTTTTGTAACATGACTTTTGAAGTAATTTTGCTTTTAAAGTAGGATTTTTGTTTGAGATAATTTGCTGTGGGCTTTGCTTTCAACAACCCTACCAAGTGTTTGCATTTAAAATTTTACAAGTTTTAACTTGTAGTAATTGATTCCTATTATCCTTTAATGCTGAAAATTGTACCATTTGCCATCAAAGTTTATGGTACCAATATCACTATGTCCCTGGATCCCTTTCCAGTCTCGAACCCCTGATTGAAAGATCACAATGCTAAGTCAGCTGTGGCATACAACTGCATCACAAGGGTGTGTTTTCGATTTACCACTCGGGGAAATAACATAACCACTTTGCTGACAAATTAGCGCTTTTAAGTAAACTCCATTGATAAATTAGTGCTTTTTAAGTATTAAAAAAAAAAACATTTCTTTTTTTAAGGTGCAACGAGAGAATTTTGAGGCACCAAATAATTGTGTCATAATAGTAATTTTCCTATTAGACGAAGACACTCAGAGATTGCTTTACCTTGTATTTGCGACAGAAATGTCTTAAAAGAGACATACTAAAACATAGGCTGAATTTTGTATTTGCTCCTAACGAAATAGAAATTTCAACAATTTTTGATCACGAAACATGTCTCAGCTATCCTTTTTAATGGGGGTGTTTTTGATGGAAACTTGACATTAGGGCAAAAATCAGTACTTTCCAAATTTTTTTAAGGACACCTGATATGTGAAATCTCTCGTTGCACCTTAATGTTAGCAATCCCCTATTTGATTGTCCCGTATTCGAAGAATAGTAAGCTCCCCTTATAGAATAATAGTAAGCTCCCCTCCTTACATATTGACCAATGACTTGCTTGATTTTTAAAGTGATTGCATAATTTTAATCTTAAGTAAACTTTAAAGGCCGACTCACTAAATTTTCCCGGTGAGAGCGCACTCAATTTTTCACACATATCATGTTTTTTGCATCCTTAATCTTGTTCATATGACTAATTTTACTGTGTGACTAACTAAGCTCAAATCAAAGTCCTTCATGTAGAAAATCACACCTTGTTATAATTCGGATCCCGAATTTTTGTTACACACATATCCTATTGCACTGTTATACATGTGCATAAATGTGTACGCATGAAATGAAAATCAGATTCTCTCTCGACTTTGGAATTACACATTTTACGTACTTCTTTGGTTCTAGATGATTATTTTTAATTACTTACAAAAAAATGATATATTTCAAATCTCTGAGTCGGCCTTTAACACACGAAAAAAACATAATAATCTTTCCCCGACATATTCCATAACTCGATTACCATCCGCTTTTTCAACTGTCCCCTTTTTTGATTTATGATTAGCTGATTAGCATTACAGTATATTAGACCTAATATGTAAGCTTATTCTTAATGGTTTCCCCTCTTTGTTTTCCCATTTTATATAAACCCTCCTCTCTCTTCCCACCCCTTTTAATAACAGTACAAAACCGGTGCTTTCCAAACCCTTGTTTTAATGGGGGAACTTGTTACACTACTAGCACTACCAATGGATTCAGTTGTGTGTGTCCCTCAACACACACAGGCAATATCTGTCAAACACAGGGTAGGGAGATGCTTTGCATGTGATATGCATGGGAACTGATATGATATGCTTTAAAGCATATTACTTTCATGATTATTTTGGTAGTGGATTTTCTTGAGTTTTCAAACTTGAAATGTTGATTGCATTTGATATTTAATATGAAGTTATGCTGGAGGTGTTGGCAATATAAACAGCATCTTAATTCAGAGTAATTACAAACTTTTGTTTGCTTTGTTTGCTCATATCCACAAGTCATTGGTAATGGCTTGTGGTGGTGTCAGGATTAATTCAACTAGTGTGCTGATCCGGGGCCGCGTGTATCCATGATACGGACGCTCCTAACATGGCCCGCTATTTGAGGCTGGGGCGGATTGGGAACAGTCAGGGGTTTCCACCCTACTCTTATTCGACACTGACTGCGATGTACATGTACAGTTGTGACTCTCTGTACAGGGACACGTTGGATCTTCTTGTTTTTTTTTCTTCGTCCTTAAGTCCCCTCCGAAGGACAGGGTGCTTCATGATCCATTTGCCCAATTCCAAGTGAACCATGGAGGAGAGCGGTATTCTGTATTTAATCAATAGCTGGTATACAGATCAAATCCAGAATTGATAGTACCCTAATAAATCCCAGCAAGTGCCACGACCCCACCGGGATTCGAACCCGGGAATTTTGATGGTAAATTTGCGCCAGAGGCAAGCACCCTAACCGCTAGGCCACGCTCTCCCACTGAAAATTACAAACTATTACAGAGTAAAACTTGAAAGACTCTGCAATGATTAATTTAGTCGCTATTATTTGGATTGGGGGGAGGGTTATTTATGTGTAAGAAAATGTTAGGGAGGAAAGGGAAAAAAGATGAATAACATGGGCAAATTGACAAATATAGTATCAGTTTGTAATTAAAGTAAAAGTTGTTTCAGATATTGGAGCAATTTTACAGGTTCACTATTTGCCTTAGTCAAGACTATTAAAATTGGCAAATTTTTGTTTAAACACCTCTGTTTTTATGCCAGGCTTTAAATTCACCAGTTTTTCAATCCCATCTTTCTAATTTATGTACCTCTGTAATTTTATATTTCCTTTTATATGATTTACCAAACTATGGTGCACATTTAATTTGCTGTGATTAATTCTCTTTAATCTGCATGATTTCCAATCTCTCCTCCTACCTAACAGTCTCCACAGGACCCTGCTCTTCAAGTCCATGCTATTACGGTGGTACCTGCTCTCTTTCTTCCAATGGGCTTGGCTATACATGCGCATGCACACCTGGGAACTTTGGTACCAACTGTCAAACCAAGGGTACCAATGAGTCTTTCTTCAACTTTAATTTTAATTTTCTTTTATAGTTTTAGAACTATTTTTTTTGCTTGCTTCCATTTCCATTGCATTTTGTGTTTTTTTTTGTTTGTGTGGTTTATAGCCATACACTAGGGAAATAGCATGTGGTCTTGTTCATAATGGGGTTAGTGGGATGATGGGCAATAATGATAGTTTGTTGCTAACAATTGTGATCATTTATTGTGGCACCACCTGTATGTAATATGTCCTCCCTGTAATATGTTTTTCTTGCAATGTAAATTTGAATGTCTTATTTTATTTGCTTGTTAAGATAATTTGTTTTAGTAGTCTGAAATGGGTCAATAAATAATACAATTTAAAATATTAGCAATAGTCATTTGGAAGGATTGTACCATAATTAGATCTCATTCTGTCTTTTGGTCACCAAATTGATCATCATTTGTCTCAGTTAGTCACTTCGTGCAAGCATAAAACTTAGCAGGAGTAAGGTTATGGTTAGAATTAGGTTATAGTTCACCAGTCAGGATTAGGGGTATGGTTAGCGTAAGGGCCAGAGTTAAGGTTAGGTCAGTGTTGAGTTTAGGGCCAGGGTTAGGGGTAAGGTAAGGTTAGGCTCGGTGTTGGCATTAAAGGTGCAACAAGAGATTTCAAATAACAGGTGTCCCTAAAATGTGAAAATTCTGATTTTGGCACTGATGTAAAGCTTTCTATCAACATTGGGGTTTGGGTTATGGTCAACTGTATTGGGTTAGAGTAAGGGTCATGGAAAGAGTTAGCATTAGAGTTGTTGCTGCCATATATTCTTCATCTAATGTACTGGGTCACAGTGTGAATATTTTTTTCTGAATTCAGATCTGAATGGTTCTTGAATCAATACATTAATACACTTATGCAAGTAGCAAAATATAGAATTGCCTTAAAGGTACAGAAACATGGACCCCCTTCAAGATTCTCTCCTAAATAATGGGTGTTGTATTTGTAGCTTTGATTTTATAAAATGACAAACTGTGCTTGGTTTATTCCCTGTAGTTTCAACAAGTCGGTGCTCACCCAACCCTTGCCTGAATGCCGGGTTGTGCTACCCATCTAGTCAAATGGGATACCAGTGTTTATGTCCTGTCACATATGTGGGCACTAGGTGCCAAAACCCTGGTAGGATTGAGTTGGTTGTAGGAGTATTTCAAGATGGTTAAAACTTTTGAAGCCACTTAAGATTATTATTTAATTTTAGTCATAAAGAATTAGTGATTTAATAAAAAATAAAGAATTATTACAAATTAAAAAAAAAAATGAAGAACATAAGAAATGAAACTGGCTTCTTTTGGAAAATATGTTAAATGAATTTTATTCCTAATAAACATGAACAAAGTTTCAATTGAATTGGTTGTGTAACTCTAAAACTATTTTTTTTCTTGTTGGTTATTTTAGCTAATAAGCCTACTTTAAGTGACAGGAGGAGATTTTTTTAGGATACGAATTTCTCTCAAATTGCACAGGATCGATTGTAGACCACCTACCAAGAACATTCCGAAGGTTTATTGGACAAACAACTACAAAAGAAAACAGCAAACCTTGTTTTGAACTTGCCTGACTATCGTAATTGTCCCCATAGAACACCGTGCTTTTACTTTCCGTCGTGCACGACAGAAAGTACTAAATCATCATATTATTACATAAAGACGGCGTATTCGGCTTATTCACTTCAGGTGTGATCTAATACATTGGAAAGCATTCCAAATATGCAAAAAACCCGGGTTCGAAAAAAATTTGGGGCGCTTCTTTCTGGAAATCTCCTCATGTCTCTTTAAGTCATTTTCAGAATATTATTTAACAAATATTATTGACTTTTAAATCTTTTTAGACATTGTATAGGCCTACTTGATTTTTTCTATTTTAACATTAACTTGATAGATATTTTGCTTTTATTAAATACAAAAAAGTGATTGATACTGAATTTCAAATAACAATATAAATTAATATATTAAACATTACTATATTTTCTTAAACATTACCATTTAAAGATAGTAATAATTTTTAAAGTAAATATTCAAAAATAAAATTATACTATTTAGTGGCAATTTAGTATTATTTTTTTTTGTTTTAATCATTTGATTTATTATTTATTTATTTGATTTATTTTAATTGCTTTTTGGTAATTTGTCATTCTTTAATACCTAATGCTTTCCTTTTTTTTATTCTATTTGTTCCTTTCCATCAGTAACCTCCACATATGGGTGTATCCCTAACCCCTGTTACAATGGCGGTATTTGCTATCCCACGGCAACCGTTGCCCATGGTTACAACTGTTTGTGTCCGCTATCCTACATGGGTACCAACTGCCAAATCCGTGGTAGGAAACCACCCACTGATAGTGTTATAGTTGTTGTCCAGTGCCGTAAACTCATTTTGCAGATATTTATAAATAGTACTCATAGCTCACCTTTTGAAAGCTTGTATAGTATATTAAATCTGTTTCTAATGAGGTAAATTAGTTGAGCTGTAGAGAACATTAGTTTATAGTTTGTTTTGATCTAATTTGTTATGTGTTTAATATTGACCAGTTTATCTGGAATATGAAAAATTTATATATATGAATCCATTTTGTCGCTTACATAGTAAGCTTGAATACTAATTTTGTGTTTTATATGCATGTACAGAGCACACGCTCTGTTTTTAAATGGAATCTGTGCTGCCATTGCTTGCGTTTGTCTCTTAATACTCATTGAACAGAAACCCATCCAATACTGGCTTGTTAGCTCTTGTTATTAATATGGTTTCCAGTATTTAGCCCACAAGGACAATATGTATGAAGTTTTGTACAGTTTTGTAAAGCTTTGTTTGAAAAAAGGCAATATGGCAATGAAAATATTGAATGATGATTATTTTAAATAAACAGGATAGATAACAGATCCTGCGATCATCATAGATATTGTTCTTACCAGGGGCAAATCTTTCAAGTAATTCACGTTTTGGTTATGGACTGTTAAACCTTGTTTACAGGGGAGGTCTAAATATGTGCCATAATTCTGATCTAAAAAGGATCTCAGATGAAATCGTCACGGAATAAAATTATTATTAAAACATACATTTTGTCCTGATAACGCATCTGTTGTATATGCAATAGATTGTTTTAAATATGATACAACGCATGTATTATCAGCTCATATTGTATAAAACAACATGCACATACTATAGTCCGTGTCTCTACCTCTGTGCAGTGACGTCAGCGCGAGATTTGTTGATCGCAAAGTAAATCGCCCGCGCTGACTTGAAGCGCTGGCACTTTTATGCGCGAGCACAAAGACGGCATTTCTTGACGTAGGCGTAATGTTATGACATCACTGCACAGAGGTAGAGACACGGACTATATATACCTACAATTCTGCCTTTGAAGTAACGATCATACTATAAACCTATACCACCCATTAAGCTTTTACTAACTAATCGCTCTCATTAATCTCTCTAATCACTAACATTTACAGTGACTGTAGGATGCAATCCCAACCCTTGTTACAATCAAGGGGTTTGCTATACGGCTGCAGAAGGCAATGGCTATTACTGTGTCTGTAGGCCTAATACATTTGGAATCAACTGTGAAAGAAGTGGTAAAATAAACTGGTTGTGGGGGGAAATTCATTTATGATTTAGCCTTTTAAGTTGTGTCAGAACTGGTGGCAATTTTCAATCAAAAAATGCCCAAAAATTTAGCACTGCTAAGTATTGGTACAATTTTTTTTTATTTTAAAGATGGTTCAATTTGTCAATATCAGCAAAAAAGATATTATTTTCCTTCAATCACAATGCTGTTGGCTGCCAGCATTTGCCCAGAGGATTTTGGGCTTTTAGGGTTTGTATAATTGCCAAATTAAAGGTATTGTGGAAAAAATTGAAAGCATTTTACATTAGAGCTTGTAATGACCATTAGATTGTAAGGTTTAAAGGTGCAACAAGAGATTTTGAGGCACCCAAATGTGTCATAATAGTAATTTGATTTAATATAAATTAGACAATGGATTTCTTGCCTTGTATTTTGATACAGAAATGTCTTAAAGAGAGAAAAAAGGCGATTTGGATTTGCTTGTATTTCAATGTTAAACATAGGCTGAATTTCGTATTTGCTCTTATACGAAATTAAAAATTTCAAAATTGTTGTACCAAAGAAACTTTTCTCGGCTTAATCCTTTCAGATGGGGATATTTTTGATGGAAAGCTTTACATCAGGGCATAAATCAGTACTTTCGATTTTTTAAGGGACACCCGATATGTGAAATCTCTCGTTGCACCTTTAAGCAGGTATAAGAGACATAATGCCTAACTTTCAACATCTTGCTTCTTGTGTGGAAAGTTAGGCATTTTGTCTCTTATGCATGTGCACCCACATAAACCTGAAATCTAAAGGTCGTTAAACATTTTTTTAAACAAAAGGATTTACCACTTCTGCGAATCACTGACGTGCAAGTGTGCATTCACCAATAACACAATTATATCATATTAAATTGACTACACAATATTGTGAATCTCTTGAATATATTAACATTTTTCTTGAAGATACATTCTTGTTTCCTAACATTTTGCTGATGAAATCCTGGACTTTCATGTTTGGATTTTTTTGTTAAAGGAACCATGGAAGAGATTACATATTAATCTTAAATGATATGCTTATGTTGGATTTAATGTAGGAAATAACTATTTGGCAAAAAAATGGAGCAAAATAGCCAGAATAAACATGCATTGGACAAGGATTACTTGGTTGTGACATCTTAATCCTTTACTGGGACCCATGCTAGGCAATTTCCTGGGCCTTGCACACCAAGGATTTTAGCGATAAAGATTGGCCTGTTCCTGACCTCATGTTGGCAAACTTGTGTGGGCAGACCAGCTGATACCGGGTTGCAGTTTAATTGAAAAACAGCCTCAAGGCGAGACACATCTACAAATCTAGAGCAGGCTCCGGCTAGCTTTCAGCAATGGTTCACCTTAACTGTGCTAAAACAATGGAATCGCAGAAGCGAATCTTGGCTAGAAGTAGCCCCAGAGTCTGAGCTAAGGGTTAAAGCGAATACTGATTTTATCATTGAGTATATGAATAGGTTTCCACAGACAGGTGTGATACTGAATGCATCTATTTATATCATCAATGAAATAATATCACTGAGTACATTCACTGTTGACATGTGTGATGCTGGATGCACCTATTCATATTATGACCTACTCAATTATCACTCTAAAGATGTCACAACTCTTTTGGACTTGGTTTTGAAATTGTCCAACATCTATTTGGTGCAAGTTTGTTGTGACTATTTTGCCCCACATTTTGAGTTATTTTGCCAAACAATTATTGTCCATGTTAGATACAACATAAGCATATTGTCTAAGATCAAATTGTAATCTCTCTGTGGTTTTGTTAAAGATTGAAAATTGCAGCCACGGCACATCTTTTCCAATGAAATTTACTCTCTGGATTCATCGGGGACAGTTTTTTTCTCTTTCGTAGTGCAGACTGGTATGCCTTGACCAATGGGTCAAACTTCTTTTTGTTATTATTATCAGGTGGGAATGATTCCAAATAAATTCTATTCAGATCTGCATGTAAACAAACAAATGATATTTCATGGGAAGTCCTATGGAAGAAGATTCATGACATAAATGCTGTGGTCTTTCATCTAGCCTGCAGTGAAATCTCCATTATGTAATCGCACATCGTTGAAAGACTAGAGTCGGTCGATGTCTTCTGATGAAGTTTAAACCCACCATTAATCGGTGTTTCACAGAAGAGGTTATGGATTTCAAATGTAGTTACCCAAAAGGCTATTCTATTTGAATTCCTTACCCCCTGTAGAAGACTTAAAACTTCCACAGTTAGAAGTGCAGCTTTCCAAAGAATAGCTGGTGGTGATCATAGGGGAATGGAGCAAGGGAGGAAACTTTCCATTAGGGGAGCTTTCCTCCAGCACGTACCCCAGGAAAAGGAAGATTTTGTACAAAATGCCAATAGGGGTGGGAATTCATGATTTTCTTGCACCTTCTGGATATGGACTGTGCCCCCGGCGACACAGGAGCCGACCCCAAGAGGACGCGGGAGCAGGCGCCCCCCAGCGCGGCACCCCAGGGCGCCCACCCATTCTTTCCACTCATTCTCCCCACCATTTTCTCCCCACCCGATTTCTCCCCACCCTTTCTCCCCACACATTTCTCCCCTACCATTTCTCCACCCATTTCTCCCACCCGTTTCTCTCCAACAGTTTCTCCCCACCCGTTTCTCACCCACCCGTTTCTCCCCACCCGTTTCTCCCCACACACTCATTCTCCATGCCACATTTCTCCACGCACATTCTCCCCAACCCATTTATACAAACCAATTTCTCCCAACAATTTATCCCCAACCATGTCTCCACACCCAGTTATCACACCCCAGTTCTCCACCAATTTCTCCCCACCCATTTCTCCCCACCCATTTCTCCCCACCCTTTCTCCACCCATTTCTCCCCACCCATTTGACCAGAAAGCACTTCTGGTATCACCGCTGTGAATAGCCATCTCCACTCTAATCTTACTCCCACAGATTATTTCGTGATGCTGCTTGGAATATAGGTCAACCCCCTTTTATCAATTAAAGGTGCAATGAGAGATCTTGAGGCAACAAACATTGCTCATAATAGTAATTCATATAGACAATCAATAAGATTTCTTACCGGGTTTTTGACTACAGACAAATGTCTTAAAAGATGAGAAAAGGGTTGTGATTTAATTTGCTTAATTTCAATATTAAAACAAGGCTGGATTTCGTATTTGCTCCTATACGAAAGAGGAAAATGTCAACAATTTTTGTTCCAAAGAAAGAAACATTTCTCAGCTTATCCTTTCGGTGGGGAGATGTTTGTATTGAGAGCTTTAGCTTTTTATGAGGGCTTAACCAATCAGCTACTTTTGATTTTTAGTGACACCTGATATGTGACATTGAATGGAAATATCTCGTTGCACCTTTAAGAGTGAACACAACTGTTACAAGGGTTGTAGCTGACAGCCTACATTTTTATATGTGGGGGTTATTGCATATAATTATTAAAATTGTCAATTTTTGCTCTTTGAGTGGTGGGCTCTTTTTTAGAGGTTTAAAATTGGTGTTTAGTGGGGCTCTGACAAGAAAGCGAGCGGTGGGCTCTGCCGTCCACCACCATCCACTCTTGTAGCTACATCCCTGCAAAACTTTATAATCAAAAACGAATCTTTGTTTAATGTGTAATTAAAACACTGATAAGTTGGCATTGTTTAGAGTTGTTTTTACCACCCATTATGGAGATATTGTTTTGTCAACAGCTTTATTTGTTTCAAGTAACCAAGCATATTTTCTAATTGTTGTCTGCAATTTGTGTTTACTTTATTGTAATTACTATTTGACCATCATGTTTTACATAACTTGCAATTAACCATTTCATGTATTCCAATTGTCTGATGCAGTTTGCTATGAATATAACAAGAGAAATGTTTGATGCTTATGTTTGCATTTTGTTTTCTTCTAGCATCTAGTAGACTTAGCCTTTTGAGTTGTATGGTGTGGGAATCATTTTTATCATTGTTTTGCTAACATTTCATCTTTGTATGCATTCAGGAAGTTTTTGTCATCTTCATATTTCAAGAATTCTATTACAAAGGCGAAAATAATTAAAAGTTGTGTTCTATGCTATGACACTAATTCCTCAAAAAAAGGTTGCTAAATGTAAAGTCTTAAAAAAAGAAGAGATGAACATATTTTGGTTATAGACATATCCAAATTGAAAAAAAAAGACTTAAATTTTCCTTGTTTTTTTTGGGGGGTGGGGGTGGAGGAGAGCAAACTTTACAGGTCAGGTGCCAAAACGAGGAATTGCAGTAGCTGAAAATTAAAAGCAAAATCCTGACCTATCCTCTCCAGATGGTTCTTATAAACCTGGAAGGTGACACAACATTTTAATTGTTTGGCCTGAGCTTTGGAAAAATGCACCAATAAATATAGAGGGTGCAACCCACATATTTCCAATATCAAATCAGGCCTCTTTTGTGTTTCATCCCACAGTGAGCCAATACCCCTGTGATTCATCCCCTTGCTTAAATGGTGGGACATGTTTCAATGCTAATGCCGATACCAGTTACATCTGCCGATGTGTTGCGCCATATACTGGCCCACGGTGCGAGTTGATACAAGGTGAGTGTTTCTATTCTGTAGAAATACGGCAGTTTGACCTATTGTTCATGATGTAAAACTTTATCTGTAAACAGATAGCAATAGGATGAGCTTGCAAAAAAAAAAAATCAATATGTAAATAAGTTTACCAAACCAGGTATGATGACTTTGTTCATTTTACATCAACTTAAAGGCTGACTCAGAGATTTCCTGAGGAGGGCGCCCTCAATTTTCAAACAAATCATGTTTTTTGCATATACACAATGCTTGTCCATATACTAATCACTGTGTGAAATAGCTAAGCTCAAATTGAAGTCCTTCATATTGAAATCACAACTTTGTTATAAAATTCCGGATCCGGAATTTTTGTTATACACAGTATCCTATGGCACGCAATACTATACATAAATGTTTACTGCATCAAAACAAAATATCCAATTCATTTCAAACTTTGGAATTATGCATTTGAGGTTACTATCTTTAGTTCTAGGTGACTATTTTTAATTATTACACAGAAAATTTATATTTTGAAATCTCTGAGTCAGCCTTTAAGTTATCATCATAATCAGATCACTTCTCTCCTCGGCAAGCTCTATGAGAATTTGATGGACGTCTAAAAATTCTTTCAAATTTGCAATAATGTTCTGAGCATTGGCAGTATAGCTATAGCCTTTCAGTGCCATTTTCAGAGAGAGGCGAGGTGAGGCAATATATAGATCCTATGCAATATGACGTTATACTTGGCGAATTACCTGATATCTTGCCGCAAAGCAAAATTTCTCTTGCCAATTATAGATCAAATGTACACTTTGGAAATTTCTGGAATTCAGTAACTGGTGAATCTGGATCTGGATATGTAATGCTGAAAAGCTCTTGATAGAGCATCACAGGACAAGGGCAAGTCCCGCTACCAACTTTATTCATTGGGTCACACGACTGATAAATGATGTCATGGATCATATTAGGGAGGAAAAGGATGGGACATATCCTCCTACCATCAACACTTAAGTTTAAAAAAAGTTACCTTTGCACAGCTGCTAGAACTCATTATATACCTCATATATAGATTCCTGTCATCTGATTGGTTAAAAGTGGAGGCATAAATTCAACTAGCTTCAAGAATTGAATCAAAAATGAACTATGCCCT
Organism: Ophioderma brevispina; assembly: GCA_023653785.1. Lineage (NCBI taxonomy): Eukaryota > Metazoa > Echinodermata > Ophiuroidea > Amphilepidida > Ophiodermatidae > Ophioderma > Ophioderma brevispina. The sequence goes on from JAMKCH010065583.1 coordinate 47,921, forward strand.
GGGAGAGCGGGCATAGTTCATGAACTATGCCCGGAACACCTCTTCCAGCGTAAAAGACTGTCGTACGAACTATTCATCCGTATTATGAGTGTACATATTGAAGCTGGTGTAAGAGATGAATATAAGCAGACCATCACATTTTGTTTACTCGTACTGTCAGTGACTGTGAAATGGCTGAATCGCAGCATCACAACAGCATTCATGCTTTGACTTTGAGCTTGTAGATCTGAAAGGAATCAGAGATGTAGCTCATAGGGCTAATACCAAACGGCAGGTAAAATACACCATGAAGATATTCGAGGATTATAATTTGACACCAATGACGGCCATCTGCAGGCCGTGTAAAAGTTGCTGAATTCGGAGCTGCGGTCATGATCGAATCAATGATTTAATGCCCCGGGTTTTAATGAAATGCAAGGAAATTTATATGCATCTTGCCGACAAAAAAATGGCAAGAAGTCGATTACGGCGATCCGTTTTGCACTCCAACATCACTTCCTCAATACAGGAAAGGTTGATTGCTAATTCTTCACAAGTTTTTGGACCTTGGCTAAGTTACACAAAATTGTTAAACCATGCATGCACGCCATGACATGGCCTACACATGATATAGGCCTGTGCTGCTGTGCAGTGTGCAAATTCCTTTGAAAATTTTGTATAGTAGTTTTTGACAACTTTATCACAAATGGGATGCTTTTATTTATTTGGCATTGTAAAAAATGATAAACAAGCCAAAATTTGTGTAGCAGTTACTTCAAATGGGTAGCATTTGGCTACGTTAAACAGGGGAATTTGCACACTGGGCATGTGTTAGCATCCTGGCTAAGATTAGAATGTTCTTTTAACCAATCAGATGACAAAAATCTATATATTCGGTATATAAAACAAATATTGACTGCTTTTTATTCGGGGCATGGTTGAAACTATATAGCCCCTCGGTGATCTCGAAACCATATACTATGCACGCCTCGGGCATAGTATGGTTTTGAGATCACCTTGGGCCTATAGTTTCAACCATGCCCCTCATAGCAGTCAATATTTGTTTACTATATCAAGCACTTAATTTGTTGTATCCAAATCATCTTGCAATTTCAATGAGTTCTAATGAACCAATTTGATGGACATAATAACTTGTGCAAAAACTACTTAATACTTTGCACATCTCATAGTACACTTGTTCAACAAATTGGCATTTAAGGACATGGTATGTTACATGGTCACTACAATGCTTGAAAAAAATCAAAATATTTTGGTCCTTTATGGCTGGTTCAAATAGCAAATTTGGTGTGCTAGAACAAAGAAAGTTCCAACATATTAAACACAGGAAAATGTTACACTATAGAGTTCAAAACTCAACTGCTGGTTGACTGATGGTTTTTCCAGTTGTCTATTAGTTTGTTCCGGTTGACTGACAGTTTGTTCTGGTTAACTGGCGGTTTGTTCCGGTTGACTATTAGTTTGTTCCGGTTGACTGACGGGTTTGTTCCAGTTGACTGATGGCTTGTTCCAGTTAACTGGCAGTGTGTTCTGGTTGACCGACGATTTGTTCCGGTTGACTGACGGTTCGTTCCGTATTGAACCACATTTCATTGTTTAAAACAATAGAAATTCCAATTGGAAAGATTAGGGTGGAAACTGTGAGCAATCGCCTTGGACCTTGGACACTACCACCTATTATACAATCTGTCTGATTAGCTCATTAAAGGACACATGAGATAGCCCTCTGAGTAACCAATCAAAATAGTGCTTCTATATTTCGGTGTAATCCATATCAACATTCTTACAATATCTCTGATTTGCTCATTATGTGATATTACCTGCCAAGTAACCAATCAAAATAGCGCTTAGATGCCTATGGATAGGCAGATAGTGCCTAGGGGTTTAACTAGTGCATGTGTCTGACATTTGCAGGTGGCAGTGAGAATTTGTAACCTACTACCAAATTTGTAAGTTACAGCACCAAAGACTGAATACTAGTATACTTATTAAAAATTATGTTCTCATGCACTTCACTGTTGTATAGTAACTGAATCAGCAGAAGAATGAATGAAAAATCAATGAGATGATAACTTATGAAATTTAACCTTGGTTGGTAGTGTAACTAAATTTTCTGCACAAACTAGGGGTTTGAGAATGCAGTTGCATGAAATACTTTTGGTTTATACATATCTTGAAGTTAACCAAACATTTCTCATTTCTTCTCTTACGCCACCACATTTTGATTAACCAGGTAAGTGGTAATTGTAGTACTGTTGCATGCCTTTCATTTTCTTTCTCTTTTTCCTCCTTTTCCTATTTTGCATGCTCCTTCCTTCCTTTCTTGACAATTTACATCCATAACAGATCCGTGTGATGCTAACCCATGTTTAAATGCCGGCACGTGTTATAGACTGAATGGCGGTGCCGGATACTTCTGCGCCTGTGCCGCGAACTATGAGGGAACAAACTGCGAAATTGGAGGTAAGTACTTATGTAGCAGTATGTTATAATACCAACTTGTATTTATTTTGCAGAAGCTCGCATAGCCCATATGTATTGATATGATGACATTTGCAGGATTTTTCACGATGTTCATTTTTATTTCTTTTTCAGGTATGATCTTCAAAACAGGTTAAGTGTACTTGTACATGTCATATCAATTGGGTATTGGTACATATCAAGAGGTGAATGTAAGAAAGCCATGAGGGCAATAGCTGTCTTGTATCATATTAACCAGTTACATGCAATGGCAGTACAGGAATTAATTATGGGACCTCAAATGGTTCCTTGGGGAACACAGTCACTCAAGGAGCAGACCTGGCATACTTTAAGGCATAAAAATGGTTTGTTGGCTACAATCAAACTGACCTTAAATGTTTAAATGAAAACAAACCTTTGGTATGGTAAAAGCACCCAAATGTCAGAAGGATTTTTTAGGAAAATTAAGAATGCATACCCCAAATCACTGGCACACAATTTGGGTGGTTTATGAATAAAAAAACACCCAACTCCCAACTATATTTAATCATATTTAGCCCATTAGTACATCAACCAGTCATTGTTATGCCGTAACAGGCATAAATACTTTGAGAGTCTTAAACATACTTTTCTTACTAAAAAACAAAACAAATTTTTTAACCCTTAATACTTTTGATCTGACATGGAGAGTAAACAAACACCTTTTCATGTGCAAGCATGTGTTTAAAATTGAGTTAATAAAAGGCAGCTATTGCTCTTAGCCCTCTTGTATTCACCCATTGATATAGAGAGAGAGAGATTGTATCATGTGATATACAGTGTAACATTTTAACATTTTGCCTAGCAGGACATGAAGCAGAGAAATACCTACAATGGCTATTGAATCTGCTGTTGCTGAAACCTTTATGGAGAGCTGGTAAACCAGAAGCCATATTTTATGTGCACATAAATGAAAGATTAATATTGAACTTTTTTCTACCAGCCGACGTTGTCTGCAGAGATTCACTGGATCTAATTTTAGTGCTTCAGTTCATTGAATATATTCAAGTTGCAGAAGAAATAAAGTTGTTATAAGTTGGACATCTATTTCCTAGCTTCATCTATGGGATATCTATTGAAGGATAGAACAACATTCTCATAAAGACAATTAACAAATATGTTAGATTTATTCCCTAAATGGATTGTTAAAGCTGTAACAGTATAATGGCACCATGGCAACACACATATATCAGTGGAGTATAAAGGTATCTCTTTTGACATTCATTATCTGTCATATAGTGTAAGAGTGATATTTGTGTATAGTCATGCATCAATCATTAATGTTCAAAATTTGACACGTGATCTTCATCTGTGCACCTCGGTATTCAGCTAATGACACTAGAATTTCTTCACTATGTAAAAAGTCTGGCTAAGGCCAAAAAAAGTGTTGTTTGGTTGGTGTAACACAACTTACCCTTCAATCTGCTGACTCAAACATTTTTTCAATATAAAAAATTTTTTATATTTGTAGGTTTTTTCTTTTTTGGGAAATGGGGGAAATTGACTGTCGAATATTTTTTTTTCTTTTACGACTGATTTTTGATAAAGTAATTGATACTACAAATGTGAGGAAAATGTTTTAAGGTGACTTCTTAACCCATTTAAGTCTAAATTGGAGTTAAATGGCACTGATATATCCATATTTACCTAATATTTATTACACTTAAGAGCACATTTTTAACAACACCACAAACAATTTAAAAGTAATAAAAAACTGATCTTCTGACCGTACCTTGCAGGTCAACCAAACAATTTATTTTTTTGCTTTGGCCTAACAGACAAACTGGAGCAGTCTTATTCTTTATAGCTTCTGTGACATTATTAGCCTATTAGATACAGATTGCATCAGATGTTTGCATGTAATGATGATATTAAAGTTTTTCACACGCAGCAGATAAGTTGTCAAATTTTGATTTATCCATGATTATAGTCTTCAATTCAGGACACAAACTTGCTGTAAAACATTTCAAACTCTGCCACATAAATCAATGGTGTTCTTCTTCAAATGATACCACATGTGCATCTGTTGTCCACTTGAGTAAGAGACTGTGAAAAGGATTGCCAGGAGAAATTTGCTTGATTGAGTTGGTGAATTTGCAAAAAATATACAAAAACAGAGAAAGGTGGAAAGATGGGGCTGTTTCTCTCACCATAAAAATAAACAAAGCAGCATTTTCGTTCATAAAAATTAAATGCCTCTTTCACAAAAAAGAAGCTTGTTAAATCCTTTTTGGTAAGCTTTCTCATCCTAACCAACCAATTTATTTGCATAATTGTGCATGTGCTTGGAAAATCGGTATGTGGTTGCATTAGTTTTTGAAAACATGGATTGATAAAAAATTTGATGGTCTGCCTGCTAATTGTGAAATGTTGTTTTGAATACCGTTGACACAGAAAGGTACAAATCAATGGTCGCTACAATTATGTGCTTAAAATTAAAAACCACTCACTACATCAAACCTGAGATTTTGGTTTCATCAGAAACCTTGTATTTTTCTCATCTGCAAAATTTATTTTCCATTATGCTGCAAGCTATAATATGGGCTGTTCATTATTTGTAATCTAATTAATGGGCTGTTGTAATACACATAATTGCTACTTATATGAAAATGGTATTTAGGATGCAAATGAAATTTTGGAATTAATGTATTTTGGCAATGATTTTTACTATGAAGCACACAAACTTTTCTAATGAGGTGGGACAGCTTTTCTCCCTTTAAGGGGTTCTCTCTACTTTTAGTATTTCAGTCAAATATTAAACTAATAGTGAAAACTTCAGATTTCTTGCTGATGATTCAGATCTGCATTTGTACCTTTTTGTAAATATGGTCTGTTTATATGCTACCATTTGGCCACTTACTAGTCTTGTTAATTTTTCTGCATCAATTTTCTTCATTGCATGCAAAATGTCATGTTTTGTAAATCATATGTGAATAGTTTCGGTTGAAAAGCTTTGGCCGGTAGTATAGCATTTGAATGACACATGCCCCCAATCACAACCAAAGTAAATTATTCCTTTAGAAAAAAATCCCCAAACAGTGACAAACATATACATGGCATCCAATTGGCTGTTATACACTCCTAGCCCAAATCATGTGGAGCTAGTAGTGGACTAAACCGGGGGACTAAACCCCTGCTGTAGGTTTCAAATCATATGGAGCTACCAGTGTAGCTACCAAATCATGTGGAGCTACCAGTGTAGCTACCAAATCGCATGGAGCTACCAGTAGACTAAACCCCTGCTGTAGCTTTAAAATCATGTAGAGCTACTGCAGTGTAGCTACCAAATCATGTGTATAGCTACCAGTGGACTAATCCTCTGCTGTAGCTTCCAACATGTGGAGTTACAGTGGACTGACCCCCTGCTCTAGCTTTTGCTGCATGTGGCAGATGTGAGGCCTGGGTTATGAAAAAAGAAATAGGTGCCACCCTATGTGCCATTCAGGATGGGAAAGACTTTAACATTACACATTAGGTTTCAGATGTTTGGGAAAATTCAGGAATAGTCATTGATGGTTTTTAATCAAACCTATGTATGATGTGAACATATAGGAGGAAGTTAATGAAGAGAGTGGAATTTGTCCTTTTTAGGCAATTTTGGTGCCTTGATTCAGAATCCCTTTGCCCTCACTCAAAATACACCCATGTTCCCACTATTAAAAAAAAAAAAAAAAAAAACAAATCATGTGGAGCTACCAGTGTAGCTAGCAAATCATGTGGAGCTACCAGTGGACTAAACCCCTGCTGTAGCTAGCAAATCATGTGGAGCTACCAGTGGACTAAACCCCTGCTGTAGCTACCAAATCATGTGGAGCTACCAGTGGACTAATCCTCTGCTGTAGCTTTCAAATCATGTGGAGCTAGCTACCAAATCATGTGGAGCTACCAGTGTAGCTATCAAATCACATGGAGCTACCAGTGGACTAAACCCCTGCTGTTGCTTTCAAATCATGTGGAGCTACCAGTGGACTCCCTGCTGTAGCTTTCAGATCATGTGGAGCTACCAGTGTAGCTATCAAATCACATGGAGCTACCAGTGGACTAAACCCCTGCTGTTGCTTTCAAATCATGTGGAGCTACCAGTGGATTCCCCTGCTGTAGCTTTCAGATCATGTGGAGCTACCAGTGTAGCTACCAAATCACATGGAGCTACCAGTGGACTAAACCCCTGCTGTTGCTTTCAAATCATGTGGAGCTACCAGTGTAGCTAACAAATCATGTGGAGCTACCAGTGGACTAATCCTCTGCTGTAGCTACCAACATGTGGAGTTACAGTGGACTGACTCCCTGCTGTAGCTTTTGCTGCATGTGGCAGATGTGAGGCCTGGGTTATGAAAAAAGAAATAGGTGCCACCCTATGTGCCATTCAGGATGGGAAAGACTTTAACATTACACATTAGGTTTCAGATGTTTGGGAAAGTTCAGGAATAGTCATTGATGGTTTTTAAGCAAACCTCTGTATGATGTGAACATATAGGAGGAAGTTAATGAAGAGAGTGGAATTTGTCCTTTTTAGGCAATTTTGGTGCCTTGATTCAGAATCCCTTTGCCCTCACTCAAAATACACCCATGTTCCCACTATTCAGCACCATGACAACATATAAGGGAAATCCACAAGGCCGCATCACACGCATCACATCACAAGAGCATATTTTGATGCAAAAAAGTGTGTTTCTGCAAGGTGACCCATCTGACCCACTTTTGAATTCGGAACCATCATAGAATAAACTGTTTTATTTATGGTTTCCAAATTCATAAGAGGGCACATGTGGTCCAGTGGATACAGTGACCGACTCGTTACCCAAAGGTCATGGGTTCGAGTCGTTCTGAGGCCAATGTGTTGTACACTTGGGCAAGGCACTTTACTTTGATTGCCTCTCTCCACCCAGGTACAAAATGGGAAGGAATATTGTCCATTGAGCTCCACCCAAAGGTATGAGTATACCTTGGGCATTTGTAAGGCAGCTGACATATTCTAGTGGCAGCGGAATAAATGTAAAGCGCTATATAAATGTCGACATTTATAAGTGTGTCAAAAAAGTGGGTCAGATGGGTCACCTTACGGAAACACCCCAAAAACAGTCCAATGGATTATGACTGCAATTATAGTGATCTGTAGTGTTGCTATGGTATTCATAAGGCATCTTGTTGACTTTCCAAGTTGTGGCAATTTTATTTAGTTTTGTCTACATTTCAAAATGTCATGCACTATTATGTCCACTTTATTGTTAGGTTTTGTGTGCATATATCAGTAGCATTATCACATGTGTAAACACATCTTGTTTTCTTGCATGTTTCTCCATGAACTGAGAAAGTTATTGTATATGTTATGCATATCATAGTAAAACGCTTCAATGCTGGACAATTAGTTGGCGCATCTGCAATGTCATAGCCCAGGTGTCATATAGGTGTAAGTGCCCCCATACATATCACAATAGACTGGCAATGAAGACTACTTACTTTAATGTAAAGTTTGAAGCCAACTTCAACACCTCTACCCTCTCCCTGTCTGACCAATCAGTGTTGGATGGTTTTAAAAGTATATGAACAAAATGACATGTTTCAACACTGATCATCAGGGAGTCAGGCATAGTTTATGTTAAAGAGACATGAAGACATTTCCAAAAAGAAGTGCCCCCAATTTTTGGCAAACCCCGGTTTTTGTGTCACCTGCCTTAGGCAGGAAGACACATAGGGATCACTTTATGTAATTAATAAGATGATGATTTAGCATTTTTTGTCGTGCATGGTTCTCTATGGGGACAATTTACAATAGTCAGGCAAGTTCAAAACAAGGTTTGTGTTTTTCTTTTGTACTTGTTTGTCCAATAAACCTTTGAAACATTCTCGGTAAGTGGTTTAAAACCGATCCAGTGAAATTTGAAAATTGTATCCTCCTGTCACTTTAAGCCATATAAATTGTGCCAACATTTTTGTCCAACATTGTACATTTATTTTTTTTAATGTCATATTTTAGGAATTAACTATTTCTGATCATTTTGCTTATAAAGGCATATTCATTTATTATTTGTCACTAAATTTAACTTCATTAAATTGAACTGTCCAGCTATTCACTTTGTGTGCTTTTGCTTTTCTATTTTCTGTGAGTTTCTTGGTAGTCAATTAGAAGTTTGTTTTTGACAGTGTAGCATTTTATAACCCTTCTCTCTAGGTACTGATGATCCATGTAGAACTAGTCCATGCCAAAATGGTGGCACCTGTTACCGTGGTGATGGCGTCAATTTTCGGTGCGTCTGTCCTTCGTCGCACACGGGAATATACTGTCAAACGCCAGGTATAAAAGCCAATAGATAATTAGAATATTATTGTATCCTAAATACGATGATACCAAATATGGTGGTTCCCTAATGTACAAAATGAAGCGTGTGTGATTGTTAAAATTCTTTGGGCTACCTCAAATCTGACTCTGCTGTTTCAGGAGAGCCCTGGCGTCCAGGGGGTTGGGGGAAGTTGCTCCCCCTGACTTGAAATATCAGGCCGCATTTGCTTCTCATGGCTCAAAATAACAGGACAAAAGGGAATAACATTTACATTTTCATCCCAATTTCTGAGGGATTGTGACTAACTTTGGGCCTATTAATGGAAATTAGCCTAATTTCCATGCGCTTTGTGTGAATTTTGTCCTATATAGCGCTTGTTGGAAGAGGTCACCGGGACACCTTGGGAATTTTGACTCTCTCTGGCTTTTAATTGCCTCGGTATGCTCCTGCTCCACAAGTCTGTCCTTCACAAATACCTAGTTTGTCACCACAAACAATTCTTTGATTCCAAATCAGCATTTGTGCTTCGTAGGTGTCAGCAAAGTAGCTTTTAAGCGTGAATGTGTAGCTATATTTATAATTATATTGCAAATTGTAATTATTCCAAATTTACACATCTGCATGTCAAGAATGACTAGCCAGTTTTTTTCTAGTTTATGTTTTTTTATAATGTTTTTTGTGTTTACCATTTCTGAGTATTTCTCAGAAATTGCATTATTTTTCATGTGTTTTTTCTTTTTCTGGTTGCAGTTTTTAGTTGAATTTGCAACAATAAGAAATCTCATGAAAATTTCAACTTCTTCAACTTCTTGATGGTGATACTAATGTCATGTTAATTGATCAATATTCTTAATTGTTTTGTTTCAGTGCGTGGCTGTGCCCTCAGTCCATGCCAGAATTTTGGACATGCTACACAAGTAATTTTGATCTTAATGGTTACTTCTGTGAGTGTTTGTCCCGTATTTGTGTGGGACTAACTGCGAAAATGGTAGTCCTTAATCAATTTATTTTATTACAAGGTAATTTTGTTCACCACTTGAATTTTTTGATTTTCTAATTTTTGTCAAAACATGGTCATGTAAAGGCAATTTTCTCGAAAGCCGATTAAAAAAACCCTGTTTCTGCGAAGCTTGACCACTAGATTTAGAATTTAGGATATTTAAATATGCTTTGAGGATGTTAAAACGCCATTTTGGCAAACAATGGATTGAGTTTAAAATTTTAAAGTAGTGAGTGGGTGAAAATGTATTTTCTCACAGTGGCAATTCCAATTTGAAGTGGTCCATTTCCGCTAATGCATAATCATTTACACAAATTACTCACATAAGAGATCTAAACATGATATGCTGATCCTTTATATCTAGATTTCTTTCTGGCTCATGTGCAATTTTACTAAAATAGTATTTGCATTATTTAAAATTATTATTTTAACTATGAAATAAAAGATTTCTTGTTAAACATAACACATTGTATTTCCTAAACTTTTACAATTCTCATAACGCTATCATTGTATATGTAGTTTGCTACTATCCACCTTTTCAGTCATGTTCTTGCACAAAATGCTTTGACTGTTTGTGATTTGAATGTTGTTTTCTTAGTACTACAATTTATGCCTTTTTTTCTGAACATTGTTTGTTCCATTGTTATCTAATTGAAGTCCCTTCTGAAAAATTGCTATTATAGTCAAATCCCTGTATGAAACCATAAATTTTTTCATGATGACAGTTTTATCTGAAACACCATTTAAGCTATTCCATTCATATTGGCACCTTTCCTTGTTGTCTGAAACCACTGTAATCTCTGACACATATGCTTATATGTACAGATCCCTGTAACCTAACATTCAAATGGTGCACATTTACCTTGGCTGATGGTTTTGGTGATGGGTTCTTCTGCAGATGCCCGTCATTTTCACTGGGAACATCTTTGTGCTGTTATGGTAGGTATAAAGTAAGTTGCACTTGCGATAAAGACATGGAGAGATATGAAATATACTTTATGCTATCCATCATAGCCCATGGATTGATTTTAATCAAATAAAGACTATTAGATAACACATAAAAATTTCTGTCATGATCAGTCAATATTGTATACAAATCTACCAAAAAAAAAACGTTGGCAACGTAAAAAAACACCAAGTTTTAAAAAGCGTACGAGCCATATAAAGTTAATAAATCTGAAGATAGCACCAAGTATACTCAAGTGCATCTGCCCCATTGGCAACTTGGTCCCATTTCTGCTTTTCCGAATTCCTTTGTTGAGAACTTCATATTTCATTAAAGGAACCATCATCATTAGACCCAATTGTTGATTTAAATAATTCCAACTGCACTTGTTCTTGTTTAAGGTTATATTGGCAGTTGAGTTTGGAATTAGTACTCCTATTTCTTGTGTAAAGGCCGTCTTGTTCTGACTTGAATACGTTTCAGTTGATATTGCTTAGTTTCGTTTGTTTTCTTGTTTGATTTCTTATTGTTGGAGATTGGTCTTATTTCAATGATTCAGAGACCTCTCTCTCTGGTAGGAAGAAGAGTACTAAAGACGAAAGGAAGGTTCCCGCTGCTCTGGTTGCCTCACAAGAAGAGTAACTGTTTTGAACTCGGTATTACATCAGCGCCTCTAGCATGAAATCTATAAATAGGCTGTATGGAGGTTGATAGTGGGAAAGGGGCATTTTTCTTTTGCATTGTAGAAGAAATGGGACTAAGTTTGCCAATGGGGCAGACGCACTTACTTGGTGCTATCTTTAGATTTATTAACTTTATATGCCTCGTACTCTTTTAAAACTTGGTGTTTTTTTACGTTGCCAACGTTTTTTTGGTAGATTTCCTTTATTTTTGTGAACATTAATAGCTGTGCAAGTAGAAGTTGGTCAATTGCAAGAAAATCCTGTTTCTGCGAACAGTTTATATACTTTAGTTGAGTGTGTGATTATTACATATGTTGTATGTTGTATCGCTGTCGACTGAACTGATGTGTTATTTAACTATAGTAAAAGCAACGTTGTGTAGAGAAAAAGTCATTGACCCTATAGGGGAATATATTTATTAATCACACTGGGGAATATATTATTAATCTATAAGTAGTTCAAATGTCAGTATTGAACACTGTTTATAATTAAAGTATTCAAAGTCGATTGTTTTTTTTCGGTATATAATTAGGTAAATTGTTGGTTTGTCTATGTTGCTTTTAACATTGATAATAAAAATATTGAAGAGCTTGAAGCATGGGCTATGAAAATTGCTATTCTAAATACTATTATACTAGAAACATTCAGTGCTTTTTCGACATTTTATATCCTTCAGTTAGTGAGATATTCAGATGTAAAGGGTTTGCAATTTTAGGCCTTTTACACAAAGAATAGAATAAAAGGGCATAAAATTGTGGAAATATTTAGTTCCGTTGTTGATATAGTATACACTGTTATTTTTACGTTTTAAAAGAAAAAGAATGAGTACTGCTTTGCATTCAGTCAGACATTTTGACCAAGAGGACCACATAATCAATTCATTGATTACATTAGTCCATCACCTGTTAATTTCTAGGCATATAATTTTATAAAGATTTTGCACATTTACAGCATCACTCAGAAACCATTAAAATGGTAAAAATCCTGGAAAACCGCGTAAAAGAACCCAGAGAAGCATCCTGTACAGCCTACATAACCAACAATTAAAGGAGAACGACCACCGAATTGAATACTAGCCATAATGCCGGAAAGTGGTGGGCCCACACCTGGACTCGAACTGACAACAAAGACACCAAAGTAAAATCAATCATGTCATCGTTACACCGCTGCGCCACGGAGGGAAGCTTACCGAACAAGCTTTTTGTTGTATATGCTAGTACGTGTTGGATCAGTTAATGTGAACAAAAGAATCCGTTAAGCATACTTTTTCTTTGCATGAAGTCAATTATTTCAATGTTAGCAGTTAAAAGGCACATCATGTGATAAATATAAATAATGTACTAAATTGCAATATCATTTCGTAATAAAGGGGCTTGTTGAGGGTCTGTGAGACCGTTTTTAAGTTTACTATTTGCAACTAATTATCGTTTCAAATAAAAGTTTGAAAACATTTCTAAATAGTCGTTCCCGTTTTCTTAATTCGTATCTTGCTCATGAATGTGTCAATAATCACATGGAGATTAGTTGCTTGAACGATGCTCGCATACTTATTCTGAAGTATTTGAAATGCTCGTTTTCTTGATAAAGTTTCATGTTGGTTTATGATTTTTCGCATGCTAAATATTTTAAAATTCAACTTGATTATTTTATTAAAATTGTGGTCTCATTTCCGTCATAAGTAACAGTTGTTGATATAATTTTAAACAAATCCCATTGCATTGTTATTTTTATGAAGATTGCATTTCATGTAAAATCAAACTGCTCAAAACTATTGATGTTGCCTGATCTTGAACAATAACTGAATACTGCGAAATACGTATATGAAGAAAGATTTGGAAATGTTTGAACTATCGATGAATTATACTTCCATTCATAAACTTCAATGGACAAGGTGACCGTAAGTAAGAAACATTATCTTACTCTCGGGGAATTTAATGTGATGAAAGTAGTGGGCTACCGCTGGACTCGAACCGACATCAAGAGACTATCCAAAAGAAAACAATAAGTCCCAACGATTAGACCGCTGAGCCACGGAGGAAGCTTGTAATATGCCTCGCAAATTGTTGGATTATGATAGTAAGTGATGGTTCAGTAGTGATGTTGAACAAAAGAATCCTGTTAAACATCGTTTTCTTTGCATAGAGTGAATTATCTTCAATATTATCACTAAAAGGCACATCAGAGGCATAACTGAAATTATGTATTAAGGTTGGCTACTATCCATTTCGTAAATAAAGGCCTGTAGTGGAAAGTTTCGCTCTTTCCACTAATAATCATTATAAAGTGACGTTGAAAGTTTCTAATTCATCGTTTCCGTTTTCTTATTTCATATGTTGACATGAAATGTGTCCAATTACTTTTGTGGGTTGAAATACATGCTATGGTTGTGTATTGCGAGCGGTAAGTGATTATTGATGATTTGCCACCTAGTGTGTTTCTCGTCAAACGCGTGTCAAACAAGGGAAGTTGGTTTCTGTTAATATACTTACGGTGTGGGTCGTTGTATCATGGCTGTGTGAATGGTTTTTTGACTGTTTTTTGGTGGTTTTTTAGTTTTGTATTTTAAAACTGGTGGACACACTACCGGTGTCTTAATTTCATGCAAACAAATTTAAAAATCACAAAATTTCTTATGATGAATGCATCGAATGAAATAAATAACTTGTTAGTTTAATTTTTATCATCAATTTTGTTACAGTTTGGAGGACAAAGGTTGATGTGTACTTTGTCAAATTTAAACCTACCAGAAATGACTGATTTGAATGTTACTACATGCTATTTTGGAAGTCTATATTTGCCATTAAAATAAAAAAAAAACACATACCGTTTCTAATAAACGCCCCTGCTCTAATAAACGCCCCTAGAATTTTGGATAAAAAATCAAGAAAATGAGTTAAGCTTAACCTATATCACATGATTTAAGGCCGGGACTGTCGTAATCCATCATAATCGCTGTGTGAAACAGTTGTAAGTTAATTAGTAGGAACGTGACTATGAAGGTGCGAAAACAGCGTCCCCCTGCTGTTGTTTGTATTATTGGTAATCAGCGAAAATACGCGTGTGTAAGTGATTTTTGCAGGATTTTTGACTTTCTTTTTGACTTTAATAAACGCCCCCCCTTGAAAAATGCACCGCCCCCGAGGGCGTTATTAGGAAAACAATTACGGTATGCATAAAGTGGCATGTGAGACATATGGAGAGTTGTGGTTTTGGTTAAGCAAAATTGAGTGGGTATTTTAAGAAAACCAAAGACTAGGGAGGATATTAAAACACGTCCCTTCATGAGGCGGTCTATCACAAGAGACAGTGTTTATCCGGTTATTTTCTGATGTGTAATACAACGATCTGCAAGGTATGAATAAAACCACACCGAGGATATGGTGTTATTATAAAATTATTCTTTTAATCCATAAGTGTCGATTTGGCATAATCATTTCAGGTGATGACTAATATATATGTACCTTTAAAACGACTGCCAAAATATACTTTTGAAAAAATCTTAAGCAACATTATTTTCCCAATGTGCCTCTTTCAAAAAAACTTTTGCCCAATAAGCAGACTCTTTCTCGGACCTTGCGACCGATTGGACGGTGAGGGACTATACGTTCTCTTCCAGCCACGAGGAGCCGGATGATGTACCTGCCTTCACTGTGTCCAATCGGCCGATCAACGGTCTGTTGCCAGACTCAATAATTGCTCCAGAAAGTCTTTTACTTAAAACATTAAGACCATTCAAAATTGCCAAAATTCCTTTTTGGGGCCACCCATTGACTTTACCCCATAGAGGAACCACTGCCAGTCCCTGAAATATCTCCCATCAAAAATTTCAAAGAAAATAGAACCCTGACACTGCAAATTAGTTTTGTTCTGTAAATTAATGTTGGAGTGCTTCTATTATAATCTGATTCATTCTGGGACACGAATGACTAAAACACCGCGTATGTGCATATTCTTTCCACGGAAGCGTGTCTGTCTGTGCGGCCCTGACGACCACGGTAAAGAGCAACACGATTGGTCAGCCTCGCTAGATCACTCACGTGTAAGATCAAGCGTACTAGTGTGTACCTGAATGCATGTGCGCTTGTATCAAGCTCTGTGCGTACGCCGTGTCCTAGAATTAAAAAATATGATTATAGAGTGACGCTATATCGTAATGTTTGACTTGTTGTTGCCTGTTGTAGAGAACATCTGCGACCAGTCTCGGCCATGTTTTAATGGTGGGACATGTTACCAGTCGCCCGGCAGTCCAGAGGGCTATACATGTGTGTGTCCAAGCACTCATACTGGCACAACTGTGAGGCATCACGTAAGTATACAATGCATCGGCTAAGAAATATACACAGGTAACCAGTAATTTTTTTATTTGCGGGTGGAAATCTTAAATTGTAATACAGTAGCTGGAAGGACAATTTAAGATTTCCACCCCCAAATAAAAAATTAAACAACCCTGTGTTGTGTGCCAAACAGGCAATGTTAACAGAAAGGCATAGGCATATTAGGTCTATTCTAAAAGTAACATTGGACCCATTCTCCTTTACCTCATTCTACACAGGAGAAAGGCATTGAATTGCACAAATTTTATTAGAATTGTCCCTGTCAAACGATTTTGGAACAGGAACTATGAAATGCCAACCGTGCATGTACATGAGTGTGTGTGTGTGTCCCCACTCTCACATAAATTACATATCGTAAAATGTATCATTCACCAACACTACCACTGATATTTATCCAATGATATGACTTATACATGTCGCTGATCCTTTTTTTTGTAGTGCACATCTGTGAAAGGGCATCACCGTGTCTGAATGGCGCTACCTGTTACCATGGTCAGGGTGGAGTTGATCAGTACTTTTGTGGCTGTTTATCAGGATATATTGGTCAGAATTGTGAAACGCTTGCTCCTGGTGAGTTCAATTTAAACCATTGAATTCATAACTCCTTAAATAAAAAAGGGAAATCCTTTTGTAGGATGACAAGTGAGGTAATCCAATCCCTTTCATGTTCTTAAATTGAAATTGCTCTCAAGTGTCTATCAAAAGTTCATGATATTACCTTGGACATTTAAAGGGGGATGGCCCGATTTAAGGATATGAAGTTTTTATCTTGAAAGATTGATGGGAGAGCTAAAAACATGATTTTGCAAGCCCCTTAGAGAACTGTGTAAAATTAATATTGGTCGACCAAAATGGGCCACATTTTCGCTCATAACTCCCAAACCAAATATCCTTTGGCTCTAAGATTTCACAGGGTAGATGAGAAAAATAGTAGCTTTCTTCTGATACCAAAATGTTGACTACTTCCGGTAAAATCTGGGGCTTCTGGGGACGAGGCTATTAGCGATCGGGCCATGGACCTTTAACTATTGCGTTATGTAAATGTTGGCAAATCTTTAAAGGAAAGTTAAACAGAATGTCATTATTGTAGTTTGATTAATAAGAGGGGCAGTGGAAGTGAAAAATTTAGGGGAATTTTGGAATTAAAGGTGTGTGACTCAATCAACAACCTTGTCCCTCCACTTTACTCGATCAAATTGAGAGTTTGATATCAGAAGAATGGTAATATTTTTCTTGTAATCTCACTGATATTTTAGGCCCGGAAATGTTTTTTATGATGTTATGAGCGTCCCCAAATGTGTTGACCTCGCACACACACTGTCTTGTGGCCATGTTTGGTACACATTTTTTCTGCTACTATGCAAACAGCTGGACTGATTTTTTGCTATGACTCTGCAAAAAGCTGGAACTCAAAATTTGTAGCCAGATGTTTTGGGAACATGCTTTCACGTGAGGGAATAAACATCATATGAAAAATTTGAACCATAATTGGGTCACCCACCTTTAAAGCATGTTGGCAATAAGCTTTCCTTTGAAACATAGAAAATTGTATGGCTTAATCAAGTGGGACACCTATAATTATAATTAACTGTTAAAGGTGCAACGAGAGATTTTTGAGGCACCCAAATATTGTGTTATAATAGTAATTTCTCAATAGTAACACTCAATAGATTTCTTACCTTGTATTTGGCTACAGAAATGTCTTAAAAGAGAGAAAAAAAAGTGATTTTGATTTGCTTATATTTCAATATAAAACATAGGCTGAATTTCGTATTTGCTCCTATACGAAATTAGAAATTTCACAATTTTTGTACCAAAGAAACATTTCTCAGCTTAATCCTTTCCGATAGGGATATTTTTGATGGAAAGCTTTACATCAGGGAAAAAAATCAGTACTTTCAATTTTTTAAGGGACACCTGATATTTGAAATCTCTCGTTGCACCTTTAAGAGTAAGAAGTAAGAAAGTTCTTGAAACTAGATAATGCAACTTGCCTAACAATGTAACATCACATTTTACAGTCGGAGACCCTTGCACTGTTGGTGCATCCAACACCCCCCGATGCCAGAATGGAGGGACCTGTTACTCCTTCCCGCCAACCGCAGCAATACCTAATGGATTCTTCTGCGACTGCCGAGATTACTATTCCGGCACGGAATGCGATGTATATGGTGAGTGGGATGGTGGAGGTGCTGGCCACTGGCTTAGTCAAAACAGCTATCACCAAATGAGTTGGCATCACCAAATGAGCTAGCATCACCAAATAAGCTGGTATCACCAAATAAGGTGGTATCACCAAATGACCTGGTATCACCAAATGAGCTTGCATCGCCAAATGAGCTGGGATCACCAAAAGAGCTGGCATCACCAAATGATCCACAGCTTCACCAAATGACCCTATTCACCTGTTTCAGTTCTTGAAGGGGCTTAGCAATAAGCACATCGCTATTTAGATTGCTGTTACTGTCCTTTATCAAGCAGGAAAGAATGTTTATTAACTGATATTGATAGGCAAAACTGCTTCTCGCATTTTCCACACGCAGGTTATGTGTTTCAGCTTTCCACAGGTCCCGCTCTACGCTGCATGTAATGCATATCCCCACCCATTTACTAACACTATATTTATTATACTACCATTTATGATTGTCATCTTTTTATATTCTTCTTCCCCTAAATAATACTTATTCTTAGTTTACCTCTGTTTTAGATTCCCAGGTGTAAATGTTGATGTTTTGTTTGTTTACCCCAACTGCAGGTGAAGGGAAATAAATTGGCTTTATGCAGCCCGCTGCTTTTATTGCTAAGAAATTAATTTATTTTACACTTAACATTCATTCTAGTCATTATTTATTGACAAAGTTTAAGGTTTCCTGGGTCATGGAATGGCCTGCTGGTGCTCCTGCAATGAGAGGGATTTACATGGTGCAAAGCTTGAACACTGCCACTTGTGCATTTTACAGGTTGTAGGGAATTTATCTTTTCAAATTGAAGTTTTCTGAACATGATAAATAAATAAATGTCGACATTTATATAGCGCCTTTCACAATGTATTAAAGCGCTTTACATTATTCCGCTGCCACTAGAATATGTCAGCTGCCTTACATGCTCAAGGCACACTCATACCTTTGGGCGGTGCTCAATGGACAATATTCCTAACAGCTCCCCATTTTGCACCTGGGTGGAGAGGGGCAAGCGAGGTAAAGTGCCTTGCCCAAGTGCACAACACATTGGCCTCAGTGGGACTCGAACCCAGGACCTTTGGGTCATGAGTCGGTCGTTGTATCCACTGGACCACATGTGCCCTCATGTGCCGTTATATTTTCAGCATCCAATTTTTAATAAATGGTCATAACACAGAGCTGTTGAGTACAGCACTTTACGCTAATTCGCATTTGTGTAATTTGCTTTACTGTCAAACACTTGTGAATGTATGCAAATGTATAAGGGTGCTTGCGTATATTGCATTTTGCTACGAAACATTTCTCATATTCATTTGAAAAGGTCTGTTAATTTGCATTCTTGATATCATATGAGATATTTGCAAATGTGTTTTACGTGCAAAAATAATATGCATAATAATATGTTTAATAACAACAAATTTGCATTGTATTTTCTTGTTTATATATTATTGTATAATGTATTGAAATGCATAATATGATACCTCCAAATGTGTTTCTTGTACTTTTCTACTTTTCTCTGGTTTTGCTCCTTAACTTTTCTTTCTCTTAGTTGTTAGATATAGCATAGTGTAGAATAATGTAAATTGCCTGTTTATAGTGATAAACAAAAGCATGTAGATAGAATATAATAGTGTAATGAATTTTATTCAATTGCCTTTTGTAAGTATTGTTGCCATTTAAAGGAAATGCAATTATTGAATCATGAAGAAGTTGGGGGCATTTTATTGGAGATAAATTTTTCATTGGATTTTCAGCATTGTTGCCATTGTAGTACACTGCTAAAATTGAATTTGACAGATTCTGTGAAATTTTGCCCCAAAAAAGTAAAATTTTGCAAAAGTAGCATTCAGTATAAAGTTGATTTTTAAGGGATAAGCAGCAATATTGTGAGGGGATAAACAAATTTGGAAAATTATTACATTAGCTTATAAATCACTGATAAGTGTGCACAATTCCATTAAACTATGTTAATGTAGGAAAAAATCACTAAACAGTTTGTAAGAATGAAGTATTTGAGAAATTTATCATACTCTTGCAAAATGACAGTGATGGCAAATCAAAATGAATGCTAAAAAGCTGATTATGCTGCACACCAGAACAATAAACAAAGATCAATAATGTATGTGTTTGAGGTCAAATTGTACAAGTCATGGTGCACAATATCATACCTTAAAAGGTTTTTGATCTCAAGTCAGAATTTGTGTACACACATTCCAGATAAAAATTCCAGAATCTGATAAAATGTACTGTTTTGACTTTCATTATGTGGCTTTCAAGACAACCACTTGCAAGTTAAGTTAGCACATCTATACCAGTAACAAAGATGCCAATTCATAAATTTCTTTTATTTTTTCCCGATGTTCCAGATGAGCAAATCGCTGCTTATCCTTTTAATTGAAAAAGTAGTGATGGCTTTATCAGAGGAGGCACGTAATAGAGGGGTGCATTTCTTAGGGACAATGTATAAATTATTTAATTTCAATCTCCAATTTTAATATTTTCAGTGTTGGTTATTCATAATTTGTAAAGTGCTCTTTCAGACATGTGTGAGGAGAAAAAATGACAAATTTGACATTGATCAAAAGTTTTGACAGCATTATCTGCAGATTCATTGTGGAATGACGGTACAAATGTAACTTGTTTCAATTTGTATCTATGTCAGTTTTTACTGCAAAATGCATGAATGGCTAAAAAAGAACAGAAAAAAGTCTCAAAATATACCTTTTGGTTATACTGAAGATGTTTCGAAATTTTTTTTGGATCAAGGCAATCAAATTTAAAGTGACAGGAGGAGATATTTAAGGACACAAATTTCTCTCAATTCACTGGATGCATTTTTGTAGACCACCTTACCGAGAACGTTTCGAAGTGGATTGGACAACAGGTGCAAAAGAAAACCGCAAACCTTGTTTTGAACTTGTTTGCCTGCTATCGTAATCATTCCCCATAGAACACCTGCTTTGACTTTCTTGTCAGGCACGACAGAAACTACTAAATCATCATCTTATTACAAAAGACGCATATTTGGTTTTATTCACTTAAGGTGTGTTCATAATACATTAGTTATCATTCAATATGTAAGAAAAAAACCGGGGTTCGAGAAAAATTGGGGCGCTTCTTCTGTAAATCTCATGTCTCTTTATCTACAAAAGGCTTGTTGCAACAAACTAGAAAACAGCTATTGGTAAAACAAACATTGCTCATTTTAAGTTTTGCCTGTGTCGTCTAGAAGAAGACTAATTTTTACTATTAAACTTAGGCAATTTGAAAAATAACTCCTCTCAAAAGTTTCCGACCCTTGGTCTAAACAGGCCAAAACTCTGTGAAACAGTGTAGGGTTCTTACAACTGGGGTAGATGGGTCAGAGATGTAACTTTTCTGGAAATTTCCGGGGTTCCAGATTTTTGGCTATAAATAAACAAATTCTGGAAAATGTCAAAAAAAATTTTTTTTTTTTACAATTTCTGAGATCAAAGTGTTATTGATAAAGGTAAAACTGCATCAAAACCACAAGTTTTAAGACCAATTTATTTAATAAGGGGTCTGGTACCCTAAAATCGCATAAGAAAATACGTTCCCCGGATGCTACGCTAAAATTTGGCCTTCCGTCGGTTCAAATTTTGGATTTCAGAAAATGGGACTACTCCTCCTCTGTTACACTCTGATGGGTGTGTTTTTAAACTACTGCATAATTATGACCATTTTATGTTTTGTCTTTTCTTTTTACATCTTGCTCTCTTTACTCCATAATGCATTACTGCCCCGTAGATCCCAACTGCTCCCCTAATCCTTGTTTCTTTGGTGGTACGTGTATCTCCTCGCCCGTTAACGACTTGGGCTATCAATGTTCGTGCCCTACCAACGACTCTATGGTGATAGATGTGAAACATTCCGTACGTTCTTGGACTTCTGTTAGCATGCATGGATTGTTTGGTATTAAGTGTATTAACAAAATTTATAACAGTTTAGACTGATTTGGGGATTAGATTCAGTTTACCACAAGTAATGGGAAAAGATTTACCCTTTGAGGCATATAGACTATTGAACCAAAATGGGGTTATATTTAAAAAATTAGGGCTAACCATAACATCTTCTTACAAGTGTACAATCTATGCACTTTTTGAGGTCCCAAATTTAGCTTTGGGAAATCTATGACTGGCATATACCGATTGGGGGGGGCAGGGGCAGGGGCATTTCCCGCATCTATGGGGAAATTTCGCGACCAATTAGCCTAAATTGGGGCACAATTAATAAATTAGGTGCATTTCACATGTTTTCCACATTTTTGTCAAATTCATTCAGACGTATTTGGAGCTAATCACCGAAACCAATTCAAAAATTTTCACCCTTTTAGCGGATGCATTGGGAATCTTTTCCCCTCTGTATTGACTACCTTGGAAAGTAACTGTCTATGACTCTTTTGAGATGATCAAGTATGCCTTTAACTATTGGACTGATGGTCCAGTGAAAGTGCAAGAACCAGTCATAGTCCGAAGTCCAGCACATAACAAACATCCGGCCCAGTTGTTCAATAAGTACCCTGTGACTGTAGTAGGCATACCTAATCTAATATTGAACTAGAATAGAATGTGTTTTTAAATAACACTGACTTTTGGTTTTTGTTGAAATTGTACATTTTTGTAAGATTGTCTCGTCTTTCATGATTGGTTTTTTTGTACTGTCCTTCGTAATTGTAATTTTGTATTTTGTTGTAGGCCATGTTGTGCGTTACAAAAGTATTTTTGTGCTAATCAAATAGTGATGTCCAATTATTATAGTAAAGAATTCATCCCATCGTGTCAACTCTATACTTTTCGGAAGGTATGGGCATTGACAATGACGGGCAGTGCATAGGTGTAAATTAATTTCGCAACACTAAACCTATTGAATCATGTATCCGACAGTAGAGAAATGTCAATTAAATGCTTTAAAAAGCTTAAGTGAACAACTCAAGTGCCTCTACAGCTACATTGACTCTCAAAACATCCTTACTATCGTATTTCCTTCAGTGGTATTCAATGTAACAGTTGAGTTGAATGTTACTGCCTTTGAGCGCCTGTGTTTTGGATACTGAGGAACACAAAGTCGTTGCACTCTCTGTGTAAAAATGATATCCACACGAAAGGCCAGATTATCTTAGTTCGTTCAATAAAACCAGGTGAATCGGGCCACTGTTTTTCCTTTTTCTCTGCCTCCTCCCAACTAGTCGACGCTGTCCAAAACTTTTCCTCTGGTGACACGATGGTTGAATCTACTATGTTGGTGTTGTATTAGATGCATGGTACCTTTGTAGTCCAGTGTATTGTTAGATGTGTAAACGTATACTAACATAGTAAAAAATAATAACTTTTGTTTGAGGTATGTGGATGTAGCATTATCTGAAATTCTATAACATTTATCAGAAATTCTGTAAACAGAAACCACAGATTGATGCCTATCATATTTGAGAATAATAGAGGATTGTTTACACAGGGTTGAATAGGAACTTTGTGTCTTGAGATTTTCTCATTTCTTTGTCTGTGTAACAATCTTCAACTAGTATCAAGCTGAATATTGTCTTAATGTAACAACAATTTCAAAGATCATATTTCAAAATTTGACTCCTATTTTGCCTTATTTTTGGTCTATCTATAGTGCATTCCTTTCACTAGTCACACCAACATGGTCAGGCTGGTATTTCTCCTGTCATAAGCCTTATCCTTTAAATTTTAAAAAATGAGAAACCCCATGAAGATTAGACTCCAGATATGAAAACCCTCCATTAATATTTTCTAGTTTGAAAGTAAAATTATTGCAAAAAAGAATTTCAAAATGTTGATGTTTGTGATGATTTTTTTTTCAATATCAGCACATGTATTAATTGCTACACAGCCAAGGGGTGGGTGGCCCTGTTACGTCTCATGACCATAGAAGGCTGCATACTGGTAACTTAATGGGCACATACCCTAGTTACAACAATGTCTTGGTACTTTTAAGGACCTTCCATCTGAAGGCCTGATAGATTGGTGACTCTGAAGTGCCCGGGATAGATTTGGAATAGGTTCATTGATATGGGTTCCATAATCGCGATAGAAGTACACACATAGTACCTACGTATTACACGAGAAATTTTGGGAGTGTATTTTGGACTTATAATTTTATGTCACATAAGATGTTGATGATTTTAAATTATAGAATTATCTTTCTTAAATTAAATTTTCAAAAAGTGCATGAATTTCCTAACAATTTTGTTTTGGAACAAAATGTGAACTATAGTAGATGTTTGACCTGAAGTATTTTCGAAGTGAAAAACTTATTTTAGATTATTGGTGATGGCTCTTGAGAAATGAAGAATGCAACGGATGCCCAAGTGCTGCTTCTAATTTGACCTTTTGACCTCTATCTTGTCTTCAGAGCCACCAAGTGTCTGTACACCAACTCCTTGCGTGAATGGAGGAGAGTGTGTTATACTCGGTGCTAACAGCTATAGATGTGACTGTAAGGATGGATACATTGGAACAAACTGTGAAATGTAAAGTCAAATAGTTTCTATGAAGCAGTTTAAAGCAGAATTAACTGATCCTCACCAACCTGATGTTTGGGTATTATTGAAGCATGGTTTTTTTCTCATCTGTTGGTAAAATATTTTGGCTGACTTACTAACCATTAAGATGTACAAAGCTAAAGTATGGGTTGTTATAATGGCTACTGAATATGATTTCTTTGGTAATCTGTGTGCTGTTGCAATACACAAAATTACCACTCGCACGAAAATGGTATGTCGGATTCATATGAAATGGAATTAAGGTATGTGACCCTTTGACCCTTTTTTGTAAAATAACTTTTTTTGCAAATTTCATTGGCAAATAAGGTACTATGATCAACAATTTGCTCAAAAGAACTACTGCCTAAAGAGTTAATACAGGATTAACAGATTGATCTCTAATGACTCACCTATGTGACCTTTAACCCTATTTTGTCAAAATCGGTGAAATGCTATTTCTTCTGCAAGTAAGGTGCTACAATCACCAAACTTGTATGCAAGAACTGCTTTACTTGGGGTCACAGACTTCAATTATATATAACACTAGATGGCGAAAGCCAGCTCAAAAGCCGTAACCATCTTTTCCCGCAGTGCGTACTTATTTCCATAGCGTGGTGTACTCAAATTTATGCAGATATTCCCTGATTTCCATAATCTGGTGTACCCAATTTATTCATAATTCACCACATTTGCATAGAACGATGTACTGTTTCCAGGCCAACAGGTTAAGGCGCATGCGCGTGCGCATGGATGGCCGTAATGAATATTTATAATTTTCAAAACAAGGTTACGATGGCCACCTATTCTTCAACGTGGGCTCCGGCCATCTTCCCTTTATTAATATCTATGCTTGGGATGTACAGAGATTGATCTCTAATGACCTCTACGTGACCTTTGACCCCTATGAGTGTATGTCCCTGCCAGTGAGATCTCACTATTTTAACTTGCAGTATCTTTTTCCTTTCCTTTTTTAATCTACCATAAATACCCCTATACTTGCTTCTTCTAAATTTACTTCTTTTCTTTTCTATTCAATGTAGAAAAAGTTAGAAACAGAAAAAACATGTTCCACTTTTGAGATGTTCCATTTTGTAGGACTACTACCATTTTAGTCCAGACTAATAGTCCCTACTTTGGAAATGGGGCCATTGAAAAACTTTCCTCAGTCAGAAACAGTACACCCTCCCCTCAGAGTTGTGCTATCTTACACTCACCAAGGAGCCTGTTACTCACCAAGGAGCCTGCTACAGAACAAAATTATTTCTTCTAACAGAACAAATCTCTTCTAAATCTAAACTGGACAAAAAATATTCTGATTTGTTTTTTTGTAAAGAGAAAGAAAAGAACAATTCCCTTTAAAATTTTGTCAAATGAACCATTTATTAATTTAAATCTAAATAACTCCTGTGGTTTTCACCCACACAAGCTTTGCAAAGGACTGCTTGTAACAGTAACCCATGTGCCAATGGTGGGTTTTGTAACAATGTGCCTGGAGGTTACAACTGCAATTGCCAGGGAGAGTGGACTGGTCCCAGATGTCTTATTTGTATGTACAAAATGCATGCCAATCAAGATGTTCATATGCCTAGCCCAGCCATTATGTGACATCATTTGTATCATCTATTTCATTCAATGCATAACATAAGCATTCATTAAAATGTGATTTTCGAATAAGTCGGCAAGATCACTGTCTTTATCAGCATTGTGCTATTCAGTTTTTGTATCCATATGTTCACCAAAATAATTATAAAGACATGAACTGGCATGCATTAAATTAACTCTATATCTGGGAACCTGGGCTTGAAGTAGCCCAGATTCACTTCAGCGTTTCATTGTTTTTAACCGTGAAGCTGAACCATTTCTAAAGCTAGTCGAGACATAGGAAATTCTGGCTGGAACCTGCCCTTGATCTAGACAATGTCTAGCCTCTAGGCTGTCTTTCAATGAAACTATACCCGATATTGGCTGGTCGCCCACAAAATTATGTTGGCTGCATGTGTCATAACAGTCAATCTTTACCGCTAAAATCCTTGGTGTGCAAGGCCCAGGAAATTTCCTAGCATGGGTCCAGGTAAGGGTCAATGACAAAACTACATGGTCTCCAACCTGGCAAAAGGAACCGGGTCAAAGACTCTGTAGTTTGTTTCCAATTATTTAAGCGGCACTGGCACATTTTCACAAAATATGAAATTTCTTCAATTTGCTCTCAAATTATAGTCTAGGCCATTGGAAGAACAGAGATATATTTTACACATAAAATAACTACCCAAAAACAATAGGGACATTTGATTGAGGCTAAAGCCATCCTGGTAATTTGTAGCCAACTTTTAAGTTTCTAACAAATGTGTATATTACATGAATATTTTTGACTCGTACTCACTGATATTAAAACCACAAAGCTTATAGACCAGTCAACAGTGGTTTCATAGCGTGGGAACATGGGGGGCATGGCTTGGTCGTGCCTGTTCGGGTTGTGTGGTACACGCCATGTCGTTGTCTGCTGAATTAAACGTCGCCGGCGACGTTAAATTACAAAATCGTTCTGTTTACCCATTAGGAAGCTGATTTGGTCTTAATCATTTCGGGTGAAGGTTTTTGTATATAAAAGCTTTACAACCATGCAAAAATATCGATTTTGAAAAATCATGAGGGCGCACTATTTTTCAAATGTGCCAGTGTCTCTTTAATGCACGCCAGTTAGTTCAAGTCTTTATAATGTTTATTGAACTTCAACTGCAGTAGCATGTATTCATTTACTTGATCCTCCACATGGGGGTATTTTGAGTTACTGACGTATAGTTCTGCTAGGAGGAGGAATAGTGTTCTTCCCACAATGCATTTCTCAAAATACAATTTTGCACTGGTGGTCACATGAGTTTATAGTGACAAAAAGTAAGGTACCTAATGAGCAAGACTCTCCCAATTCTTCAATTTAATACTTTTTGTCACTATAAACTCATGTACCAACCGTCAAAAAATGTATTTGGAAGAAATGCCTTGTGGGAAGAACACTATTGCTCCCCTGTTGGTATGGTTCTGCTAGAATGTAATTCATGTCCAACATCCTCATCTATCTATTTGACATCATGCCTATACCTGTCATTATGCGTATCATATAGCTACCACAAGAAATACAGGCACTCCCAAAAAAAGAACTGTAAAATCGATGTATCACTTGGCTATGGATTTTCATGTTTGTTTTGGGGGTCCATTTCCTTATCGCGAGGTTTCCGGTTTTGTTTTTTTCTTGAGTAGCCCCATTGCACATTCATCCATATATATATCCTGTAATTCATATCTATATAGAAGCGCAAGTCATATCAATGGCTCTTAAATGACGACACGATATCTGTCTTCGAGCCTCTCCAATAGTTGTTACAATTATCCATAGCTTCTGTCTGTGTAACCATATGCCTTAATTATGTCCAAATGTTTTTTGATTTTTCAATAAGACAAGCAAAATTGGTCTCTTGAGATCATCATTTGTTAACCATCATTTCCTCCTGTCTATTCATGAACTATCCCTTCATAAGCATTTTATATTGATTTTGATTTTTAAATAAGAAAAGGTATGTCTTGTCGTTTGCCCATCCTTACATGCAACATTCTAAAAACCATTTTTACTTGGTTTGATATAGCAATTTTGCCCTTCATCATCATTTCTATAAAACGTTGCTATAACTATAGACGTGTCCTAACCTCTGTGCAGTGTTGTCATAACATTTACCCGCGATAACCACATCCCGCTTTTGTGCTCTCACGTAAAAGCGGTCGTCCTCAAGTCAGTGTGGGCGATTTACTCTTTTGACCAACCAAATCTCGCGCTGACGTCACTGCACGAGGTAGAGACCAGAACCAGACCTGAACTTTCCTACAGCATTCTAAATGGCTAATATACATCATATCATTTCAATAACCAGATTAAATGCAGCTTCCAAATATTTAGGCTTTAATGCTGGTTTCAACTAGCTTGTCGTGCTGCCGCAGTGTCGCACGACAAGTAATTTTTGCAACAGCGCAGCGGAGTAAAAACGTGACCATAAAACTTGCCATGTCGCCGCGACAGGCTGCGCCCATGCTGCAACAAGCTGCGACAAGCCGATAATCGATTAGTTTGTCGTGCTCTCCCTGCGACAGACAACGAAGAGTTCTTGGAACTCAACTTTTCTGCGACACCATCCGATGCCATAAAAAACTGACAATGAAAATGCACGAAGTACTTACATATTTGTTAAACTTCTCCGCGCGATGGGACATCGATAAAAATGATTCATTTTGGGATTTGGGGTGAGACATTTCAACGTAACAAAGGCGCCAATGATTTGTGGCGCGTCTGCCGCAAAAACCACACGAAAAAAGTAGAATACTCGCGACACTGTTGCAGCGACACGCGACAAGCACTTTTTGGTCGCGCGACAAAAAACCGCAGTAGGCCGTCGTACAACAGACAAACTGTGGTTTTTGTGACACTGGCGACAGCCCGACAAAAGTATGAACCAGCATTAGTCCTCTTCAGCTGCAACCATTCTTACCATGTTGCTGATTGGCTTAAAAAAGTCCTGTGTTCTCTTGTGACCAATCTCCAGTTGGTACTCATGGCGGGTATAATCAAGAGTCTAAAACTTTCGACCTGAGTTCAAAACCAGGTTCAGTCCTACATAGTTGGAACCTTTTTCCTTTCAACATACTAATGAATGACAATTAACGGTAAAAAAATTTCCCCATGCAGTGACTCTGTTGGCCCAATATGAGGAATTTGTTCTCACCTGTCCCAGCAAACTTTTTAATAGTATGTGTGACAAACAAGGTCCACTCCTGTAGGACTTAACCCTGGTTTAAACCCAGGTCTAAAATAAAACTCTCTTTGAGATACCAGCCTTGATGTTAACGAAGATTGCAGTCATGTTTATGTGCTTGCTTACTATATCTTGTTTCTACCATTTAACTATGTATTGCTGCTTCTTCCCCGGGATAATGCACTTATATTGTGGACTAATGTGTAATAAAACTGCTTTACAATGTAATTATTGTCCCCACCGAACGATTTGAACGGGGACTATAAAATGAGCAGCGTCCGTTGCCTTCGTTCGTCTGTGATAATTGTAAAACCATGTTGTATATGATTTATATTCTGGAGTTCCATAAGGGCACCGATGATGTCACTTGGGTGTAAAGAAGCAGGTTGATGAGTTTCTCGACCTGATTTAGATTTTGGGGGTAAATATGCTAATTGTCCCCGCCGAACGAGTTGGAACGGGGACTATAAAATGAAGCAGCGTCCGTGATCGTTCGTCCGTGATAAAATGTTAACCCATGTTGAACTTAGTATACGATTTATCTGGTGTTCCATAAGGTGAGGGCACAATGATGTAACTTGGTTGGAAAGGAGCGGGTTTGATGAGTTCTCGACCTGATTACATTTTGGGAGTAAAATGCTAATTAAAGATGCAACGATAGATTTCATACATTTGTCCCTAAACATGTGAAAAATCTAATTTTTTTGCACAAAAAAAAAAAAAAAAAAAAAGAAAAATATGTAAAGCTTTCTATCAAAATTCCCCATGTGAAATGATTAAGAGCTGAGAAATCTTTCTTGGTACAAAAATTGTGCCTTTTCTTCTAATTTCGTATAGAGCAATACAAATTCAGCCTATGTTTTATATTGAAATTAAGCGAATGAAAATATCGGCATTTGTTTTCACTGTCAAGGCATTTTCTGTACCAAAGACAAGTAAGACAATCTATTGGGGTCTTATCTATATGAAATCACTACTATGACACAACAGATGGGTGTCCCAAAATCTCATCGTTGCACCTTTAAGTATCTCTTTGCAATAATTTAATGAAAATTTTTCCTGCAAGCCTGTTTAAAAGTTTTCTGGAGTTCTGTAGGCGTATAATGATTTACCCCCAGGGGGGGGGCCAGTTATATTCAAAACGGTGGATATGATGTGTGACATGGACTTTCCGAAATGCAACCCTAAACAGTATTATCCAACACAAACTAAAAAAACATACCCTAAACAAGCATTTTTTGTCTGGTGTTTTTGCTACATAAACAGTCTTTTTGTCAGAACAATTAATCAATGCATTGTGTTTGATAATATACCCTTAATAATCTTGCTTTGCTCATGTTGCTACTTCCAAATTACAATATTGTTTGACATGTTTGATCTATTCGCGACATCACAATTTCAGGTTTAAAAAAAAACTACCCTTTTTTTTCCATATTTTTGCTGTTTTTGACAACCCACTCAATGTACGCACGTACATCGCCTGTTAGAAAAAAGACCTTTTACGCGTCTTTCTTGTTCACGCATCATATCCCCCTTTTAATACGAGTGTCCCCCCCGGGGATGTACCTTGGTGGAAGGAAGTCGGACCTGAAGAGTTCTCGCCTGATTAGATTTTGGGCCGTAATTTTTTTGGGCAATTGGTAGCAATGACTAATTAATATGCAAAAATCAGCATAATTGCTACATTTTTGACACGTACATTGGATACTCAAAATTCCTGCGCTGCATGAAGCCTATCATGGGCACCATCTTTTTTGTAATTTTTGAAAGTATTTTTAAATGAAATTAAAGATTGAGATTTCAAATTAGGTTTGTAAATGAGCTAATTAATCTGCGTAATTGCTGTATCATCTGAAACGGTATCGTCGGATAGTCAAATTGCTTCACTATCATGTACAATTAGTAAATTTGTACATTGTAAAATTCCTTCACTACTATGCATATGGGGAGGGGTGGGGTTTTTGGGGAGGGGGTTAGGTAATTGCGTGGTGTTGGGTGAGGGGTAAGGTGTGGCAGGGTTTTGGCAAGGGGGTGTTGTGTTTGCATGTTTTGGGGAGGGGGGTGGGGTGTTGCTGGTGTTAGGTAGTGGAGAGGGTGAAGTGTTTGGGGAGGGGGTGGGATTGTTGGGGAGGAGTGAGGGGTGTTGGGAGCGGGGAGGGGTTGCTGGGTGTTGTGGAGGGGGTAGGGTGTTGTGGGGTGGTTGTGGATGAGAGTGGATGTTGCAGGTGTTGGGGAAGGGGAAGACGTGTTATGGGGTATTGGGGGAGGGGCGGCGTGTTACGGGGTATTGGGGTGGGTGGGGTGTTGCGGGGTTGGGGTGGTTTGAGGGTTGTTAGGGCGGGGGTGGGGTGTGTGTTGCAGAGTGTTGGCGAGGGGGTAGAGAGTTGTGGGGTGTTGGAGGGTGGGTTTGCAAGGATGTTGGGGGGGGTGTTTGGTGGGGTGTTGGGGAGGGGTGGTGGGTTTTTTGCAGGGTTTTGGATATGGGGTTGGGTGTGTTGTAGTTGATTTACGGCTGTTAGTGATCGCGACATTCGGCGGGGAGCATATTTTACGCATCGCTTAAATACAAGTTCGCCTTAAGTATCTAATTTGTATAATTTATGAAAATACCTGCAAAGGCCGTGTACACGTTTTCTGGAGTTCCTTCCGTACGCCGTATAATGATGGTACCGTTGGGTGAAAGGAGCGGGCTGAAAGATTCTCGACCTGATTATCTTTTGGGCATATTTGGGAAAGTGAGTATGCCAATGAGCTATTACTAGCAAAAATCTGTGTATTGCTAATATTTTGACACTGGGTACATTGAATACCCAAAATTGCTGCTGGCATGAACGCCTATGGGGGCTTGGGCCACATCTTTTTTGCAATTTGAAAAGTATGTGAAGTTTATGGGCTTAGGTATCCAATTCTGGAAGTGCAATATTGGATAAAAAATGAATATTACCCTAATTTTGGATTTTCAAAAAGTTGTTCTTAAAATTGTCTAATTTGGAAAATTTAATTACAGCCTATAGTCATTGTCATAATTTCTCATAGAGCCACCCACATGGCAATTTATCATGATCTGCAAATTAAAGCGCGTTATAGGCAAACGCCTCGTGAGCAATAGGAATCGTGTGATGGTTGTCATAAACTTATTGTGTCTACCGGGTTGATCACCGCTGTGTGTGTACCCATCTTGCCTGAAAAAATTCCGGCAGTGACTCTAAAAGTGTAAAATTTATTATAAAATTCAATTAAGGCCCTAGGAACAAATTACTTCCATATTATATCATTCACATGTCTACATGCCTGTCATAGTCATACGTAATCTCGATAAGGTAAATGTTTAAAAAAAAACACCTACCTACCCACCCCAAGTGAGTAATCTTTAATAAGATAGTATTCACAAGGCTGACATGTCTTCCCGCGTCACTCCACAATGTATGATTTTACCTACAGTACAACAGTCGTCTGCAGTCTAAACCCCTGCCAGAATGGCGGCACCTGTACATGGCCTCCCCCCCTTTTTTTTTCCAGGGAAACCCGGGCTATATCTGCACCCTGTCCACCTGGATTCGGCTAGACTGTAACACAGTATGTAGGGTGAGTATGGATAATGTGTTGTGCAAGAGAGAGAGAAGGAGATAGCTTGCCACATTTAGTCCGAGGTTCTCTGACTAGACACTCTCCATATTGGGGGTCGTGTACTAGGTCGAGAATGAGTATATAGCTGTTGCAGGGTCCATCACGAATTTAAAACTGACATTACTCACCTGACTTACAATCCATACCTAATGTCACTGATTCTTATTATCTAACGATGTGCATTTCATGTCAGTGTACTTACGAGGATGTTTGCCGTCAATAACTGGTGCCAAATGAAAGAAAATTGAAGGCACTAAAGTATACTAAATTTGTCCGTTATTAAAAATTCCACATCCAAAAACTTGGCAGAAACATGTTTACATAGACCATCAGAATTGCTTTTTTTGGTCCTATAATTCATTTTATTCATGATAATAACCCCACGAGTCGGAATATACCAATGGAGGTCGAAAGTGAAGTATTTTAAAACTTTTTTTCCGACAGGTTTTTCTGTCGGAAAAAGCCCGCGATATCCTATGTACTCTAGTTCGTAGCCCCAGGCTTCGCCCGGGCTAACGACGTGTCGAGCAGCTCACTTATTTTGTGAATGAAAAGGTGTTTGTTGCTGAAAGTGATTTTGTTACTGAGGTATTGAATTGCTGATGAACCTGAGAATTGTTTATTGCTGATTGTGTTTTTTGTCAGTTGCTATTTAATGTATTTTCAGTAATGTGTGAACCTGAGATTGATAATCTCTGCTTCTGATTGGTGAATGAAGGTGAGGTTTTGAATTGTTTGGGCTGAAACTGGGGGGGAGTACGTTGTTTGAAACTGAGAGTGGGGATAGGCATGCCCTGATTTGTGAATGAAAAGGTGGTTGGTTTGCTTTGCTGAACTGAGCTTTGTGTTATTATGAAACTGAGATTTTGGTATTTGTCACTACTGAAACTGAGGAGTTAGGGTTTTTTTTTGGCTTAAGTATGGCCCAGTATATGTGAAACAAAGAATGGGGTAGCCTACCCTGAGTTGTTGAATGAAGTGGGTTGTTTTGTTGGCGGAAACACAAGTTTTGAAAGTTTGTTATTAATATTGTGAAGATCTCTATATTGGGCGTGCTGTGCATTATGATATTTACAAATGGTAAAAAGTTATATTTTATTTGTAGCAATCTTGATTTATCTTCCTTCAGCTTCCATCAAGCTGGTGCCATGTGATAACATTGAGGTTGCTTGAAGAGGACTGCTATATTTAGAAATCCTTGACAAGACTGAGATGATCCCAATATTTGTGAAGATGTTAATGTACTTGTGTGTGTGGCATGTGTATCGTCATGTGTGTGTGTGTGGTGCGCATCTGCATGCGTGTGCATCTGTATGCATGTGTGCATCTTTGTGGGTGTGCATGTTTTGTATGTGTGTAGTGTGTATGTTTGCATGAGTGGGCAGGATTGTGTGTGGTTCAGGTAACTATTAGCCAACGTGAAGTTCCCAATACTTAACACACACTTAGAAGGGACTTTATTAAAAAACAACAGGGTTAATATTCATAATAACAAGGTCATAATATGCAACCGTCTTAACAACATAAACAAGACAAATCACTACATTAACACTTGCATTTGCTGTCTTATATGTCATGTCCAAGATTTTGTTTACGCATTTTTTATGTTAAATGTAAATTTCTGTTCTGTCTTATCAAAATTTGCCGACAATACTTAACAGTCTAATGGTCCAACTGGGTGACCTCTGAATTGTTCTTTTTGATACCACCCAAATCTATTTATTTGTTGTTATATTTTCCCCGCTCAAGTAAACTGTCTTACTTTTCAGTAAAGGATAATTTTGATGGCATATTTCACCCCCCCCCCATTTTAAACCCTCTGCCCCCATCTTTATCATCTTCTTTTATTCATTAAAAGAATAAAAGCACATGATACGGAGTAGGTGCATAGTGGTGTAAGTAATTATACCCCTTTTTTTTTTTTTTTTTTTTTTAAGTATTATATTTTTTTTAACTAAATGTATTTTTTTTTTTTTAATTTTACGGCATTACTTTTGCCCTGTTTCTATAAACCCCTTATTTCAGATCTTTGTGAGTTTGATCCCTGTCGGAATGGTGGATTTTGTTGACTAACCGACCTGATCCTGGCTTACATATGCCTTTGTACGGAAGGTTTAGGGGAATCCTTGTGGGATAGTGAGTAAAACCTGCAACAAAAATTAGCACCGGCGGTAGCAGGAAAAGCTACAGGATAAATGGCATTGGTTTGGGAAATACTAATATCTTGTTTTCAGGTTTTTGTAACTGTTTTTGTATCCAGTGAACTTCAAAGTTCAGTTTTAATTGCTTATTATGACCGTACAATATCACAAAGGGAATCTTTCAATGTTGTTTGGAACTAATGTCAACCACATTGAAGTTTGAAAGTAATATACAAATCCATTCAATCGGCCAGGTGGTCCAATATGCTCCATAAATTGGGTACTAAATTGTGGCTCTGACTTGTTTTGCAACATTGAGATTTCATCAACTAACTCTGATCCTGGAGCTCAAATATGTTTACACATAGTGGCAGCTATATCACGTTACATGTATCGTTCACTAAGTTATTCTGGTACTGTATTGATTAAAGTAACTAACAGCACTTTTGTTTTAAGAGCTTTTCCCCCCAATTAAAAAAAAATAGATTTTTGCAAACGGTTGCATTGGTAAATTGGGCTAGTAAACTATACCTGTGATGGATTGTTTCGAATTTGTCTATGTATCACAAAAGAAGGAATTTTGTAACTAGGATACCCGATCTCAATATGATATCGCCATGAAATAAGCCCATTACGCTCATCCATTAGTTGTATCTGGTTCAGGCAGAGTCAGTAGAGGTCAGTTTGTGAGGCAGTATGGCACGATTTTCACAATAGACGGACAGAAATTGGGCGTTTTCAGTTCCGCCGTTCAATGACAATGGTATCCCGATTCTAATTACAACATCGCCTTTTTTATGATAAATACACACTTTTTAAGCATACCATTTACTATACAATAAACCAACTCAATTTGCAAAATCTCAAATTTTGAAAATTGGGGGTGCTCTTCAAAAATGTGCTGTTATTGCTTAAAATAGGACAAAAGAACACACCTTCGTTGGCTCAGAATATGTGGTGCACTGGTGCAGGATAAGCTCTTGTAAGCTGTATGCTTTTATTGTGAGTCCCGCTCTGGTCCTTTATAAACTTCTATAGGAGGTAACCTTTGTAGTGTAAAATTAATGTACAAGTTTTTACCAATCTATTCCAAATAAGACAGTAATAATGAAAAGCTGCCCTATGAGATAAGGAAACATTGTGCTCCAGGACAGAGTTGGCTGATTGCTTATTGATTTGCTGAGGGCACGGTCACTAACCCAAAATTATATTTTGCCAAGCTTGCTGTGATTAATGGTTTGCTATTAAGACCGTTTAATCACACAAGGTTCCTGGAAACTCTTGTTTGGGCATGTTATTTAAAAGTTTGTAGTTTTCAAATGAAATGATTAAAACTAACTGGTACTGTTCTCACTTAAGTCAACATGAGCTTGCACTTCATTTATTGGTTTTTTCATTCATTAGGGTCCATATCAGAATCCGTGAAAGATGCTCATCTTGAAGCATATTCTTTCTTTGGGCACAATCTAAAAGATCAGAATGAAATCTTTAAAAAAAAACTTTTCTTATAATAATGATACAATTGAATGAATATGAACTATGAAGATCGTTTACATGGGCGGATCCAGGATTTTTGGAACAGGGGGGAGTGAATTGGCCTGCCAATAACACACTACAATGGCACCGCATGCCCACGGGTGATAGGCGGCAGGAGGTCTCCTCACTCTGCGCCCCGCTCAAATTTTAGGATAGGCCAGTTTTCAACACCTGACCCCTTTTAGTCTGCACTTTTTAAATATTTTTTGTTTTATTTTGTTTGTTTGGTTGGGTTTTTTTTTTTTTTTTTGGCCCCCAACGGGGGCGTGGCCGAGCACGCCCTAGTAGATCTCCAATGGATCTGAGTCAAAAATGGGTTTTAAAATGTTTTGAAGGTAGAAGGTCCAATTTTTCATATCATGCCTCTCTAACTTCTTGGAGGCTAACTCAACAAGAACAATTCAAAATAACTAAAATTGGTATCACATAGCCCATTATTTGTCCATTGTGGTCATTGTTGTATTCGACCACATTTGAAGACCATTTGTTCACACCAGGGTAGTTGGAATTGCCTCTTTTTTTCCCCCCTGCATGTGTTTATGGACATGCACCATATCTCCCTCAGCCGCTGCGACCTGACCTCTCTCAGTTGATCCTCACCTTAGGGCGCTCAGTCAGGTCTCAATTTGAAATCCCAAGGTCAACTTGGCCTCCCCCAGAAGATCATTTCTCCTCATTCTCTGTAGGCTTTGGATTGCCCTTCCTCCATGAGCAAATCGAACCATGACTTGCAGAGCTTCAAAAGGGAGGGTTAATCACTGTGTTGGTGCCAATCTATTATGTGTTACTAATTAGATAACTGCTATTACTGCTTGATTAGCCTTGGCATTAAAAAAATCATATAAGGAACCATTATTTCAATGTCTATAACATTCCGGGGTTATGAGAAAAATGGAGTTTTCTTCCAGTTCTCAATTTAGATGAGGTGAATGGGGGGGGGGGGGGGTTGTCCATTAGGTCCATCTTGCCTTATACAGGTTGACAGTTGTCCATTTTCTACCTACCCACTTCCCTACCCATTTCCTCCAGTTTCCCCTGGGAATCCGAGGTTCCCTTCCCCGCAGCACCCCTTCCCGGCCTGATGTCCCAACTTCCGCCAAAGAAGGTATGGAGTAGGTCCAACCCCGCCCTTCCGAAGGGAGTCCTCTCCTCGCCCCCGCTTTTTCCCTCTTTCAGGATTTCTCAATCTTTTGGAGTTTGGCTTAATTACATTATCCCTTCCTGTGCATCTGACTTTGTATCATGGCTTTATTATGTCAACGGAATAAACTGCCACATTGAAAGAGTGGGTGCAAAAGGGTATAATGTAATCATGCCATACATGAATATTGAGTACTCATTGTTTGTAATTCCTTCAATTCTGCACGCTAACAATTTGTTTTCCCTTATGATGTTATAGCTACACTTAATTAATTTGTTTAAAGATATTCCAAATTGGAGCTTCTTTAATGCGTAACATGCTAACAACTGTGATATGTGGTGTAAAGTACAATACACACCTAGTGGAATTGGGGTATTATATGCTTTCAATTTTTGTATGGTTGTTTATGTTAAATAGCAAATCAACAAATCCTCCCTTACTATGAGCGCTGACAGCATTGCATATTGGGCAATATTATGTGTTAGTGGCCTGTACCACATTTTGGACACATTGTTGTCACAACTGTGTGCTGTCTGTAGGGGCTGGGGTTCTAATCAGACCACACTGTGCAAAATTGAGACTTTACACACAATATAAATTTTCTGATGTTATTTTGTTAATGAATAAATGTATATATGAGGTATTTAAAACAAATATTGACTGCTGACAGTGTGGGACGTTCATCCATGTGCCAATGTTGACTTTTGGGTTTTTTCTGGCTGAAGCAATCGTGTACCTAAATTTTACCATAACGTGCACCCTATGCATCAAGTTGTAATTTTGCGCCACAAAATGCACGCCTAGTTTTAAAGGAGGCGCCTAACCTGTGAGCATGCATTGATTGATTCATATCATTCCTATTACCGTCCAACCACTGTGGGATAGGAATTTAGGTACAAATTGATTTCCGGTATTGAACCCAAAATCCTTGTTTGATTGCTCTCTCGTGGACATATAATCTCATATATTATTCACCATTGGTGTTCAGGTAGTACTACAGCCTAACTCAAAATTTAAAGTATCTATAGTTTGCGTATTGGCCTACTTTATCACAAAAATGTATTTCTATAATGTAATTGAACTCAGCTATCGATATTGGTGGTGTTGGTGGTGGTGGTGAAAGCACTCATAATATACATATAAGGGTTGCATCAATATATTAATATTAAAGATCTTTCACAAGAAAAGTAAACAGTGTAACGGTTTTTTTAAATCAAGCATTTAGTTAATTAAACGATTTAATTGGTATATATCTAATCGGGCACATATATAATGAAATAATCCCTAAATAAAACGTACCAGAAGATTTTTCCTGGCCATTGTAGTATTCCTTGCGAAAAAAATCCAGATTTATATTCCGACCAATATACACAACGTACAACGTCATGGAAGCTACCATGTTTTTTATTCCGTGCGGTATATTTACACTCCGCATGCAATACCGAACAGAAGCCAGCGAAAATATATCCCATACGCGCATAATACTTGCAATGTTTTGCCACAAGCCACATCCTTTTGAACTTCGTTGAGCACACAAGGATAGACGAAGTTCTTTTAGAATTTTTTATTGCAAGAAAACTACACTTTTTTTAAACCTCAGTGATATGAGAAAAAACTGTTTAAGAGGGGTGTGTTGATATCATTTGTGATTAACAAAGGTTTTAGTTTGGCCTAAACACTAACATGCATGAAAACGTGGACATTTGAAAGGGGTCGCGTAATATTTCGTTTTATATCGCAGTCGCACTGAACCACTGATCTCTATGCATGGATTGGCTACACCAACAGTAATTGTAGATTAGATAACTGGAGCCAAACGGGCGGTGGACATCTGGTCTACCAAACACAATACCATTCCAGAGACACTTGTTTACAGAAGTGTTTCCCCAGGTTCACGTTTTAGAGACATGCCATCCCAGATCGCACAATACAATGAGCTCACTGAATTGGCTTGTATTCTGTAGTCTGTTATGTCCCTTATCCACTTTCAATGAACAATTTTGAAAATATAAATGACCGGCTCTTACCACTTCTTGGGCTCTTTTTGGATGACCAACATGCCATCAGTGCTTCATTAACTAGCCCATGGTTCATCCCTTGTATAGAGATCAAGTGTTCGATACCCACTAATGCGCGGTTTAGCAATATACGTACTTTTCAATATACCGAGTAGGGCTTCTTTGTATGATGTAAGAGTTTATCCTAATTTTATTTTTAAAAACTTATTTCCTCAAGAATCCCAGGCTCATTTTATAAAATTAGGCAACAAATGTATGTTCATTTTTGTATAAATTATATATTAAAGGAAAACGTTAAATTAAAGCTGTGTTTTTAATCTTCCAATGTAAAGTACACGCGATAGTCTTTCAGACGGCCAGAACTTTGCCTAACCACCGGTCTCATCTTCAATTGGTGGTGAATGACCAAACATGGCTTGGTGGCAAAACGATAGCATAACTAATAAACGTGGCGGCTTCCTTAAATCGTCTAGTGCTACCTGCTTCAAAGTTAAGCGTGGAAATGTTTTCTTCGCAAGGAAACTTCAGACCATGCAACATCTGGTACGTCATATTAGGGATTTTCATTATAATATGTGCCGATAGATTTATACCAATAATTTCTTTAAACTTGATTTTGAAGCAAAAAATAAATCCTGTGGAATCTAAATGGAATGTCATTACAGTAGGAAAATAAAGTAGAACTTTTAAAGTTTATATAAGACCTAAAAATTGTTTGTGCCATATCCTGACCACTCCTAATTTCTTTTTGTAAAAAAACAACTTTTGGTTTTTTTTTTTTTTTTTTTTTTTTTTTTTTTTTTTTTTTTTAATGAATAATTAAAATCTTTAACTTTTATGCATTGGCCATGATTTATCAAACTGTTCACCATTTTCTTATTGGATTACTTTGCCTTTACATACATAATATCCATTTAATATCTCATCTCAACGAAGTATTTAAGCGAAACTACTGAACTAGTAAATATATGAAGTTCAAGATCAATAACTGAAGTTAAGAAAAACAGGAAGAATAATAAATATCATCATCGATTTGACTGAATTAAGTATAATTTTTCTTTAACCAATTTTAATAAATCTATATTCAGGGATGAATCCATGTGAGGATTCTCCATGTTGTACCTGGTACCTGTAACCAATGGTGTGGTTCCATTGACTTACCTATGCAGTGTCAGAGGAATGGACAGGAACTTACTGTGAGGTAATGGCTGTGAGTACACAATGGAATCATGTGATTGGATTGGACTGATTCAGTCCTGAACACACATGAAGCCTCTAAGAATCTTTTTTCCTGTTTTCGGAATCAGCCTTTTTTTCTGGCAGCTTGCTCGATTAGGCAACACCAATGAAATAAGCCTGACCCGAAACTTTGTCCAACTTGGCCTACTTTTTTTTTAAACTTAAAAATATCTAGATGACTATCTCAAATCATGCCAGTAGTAATTCCAGATTTACATGTAATGAGGGGAATCATAACATTTACTACTTGACATATCTGATCTGAAGATATGATTCTCCGAGCCTTCTATGGGACTATGACCTAATCTTGGCTGTGATAAACCAAGGCTGACTACAGAGAACTTAATCCATTTACACCTGTAACCTCTTTACTTCAACTATTCCTTATTGCATCAAAGTTGGAGTCCACCTTAAATCAAAACCTTAGTTTAATATCAAATATGAGCTAACAAATTTTAAAGTGAACCAGTTTTCTTCA
Source organism: Ophioderma brevispina (assembly GCA_023653785.1). NCBI lineage: Eukaryota > Metazoa > Echinodermata > Ophiuroidea > Amphilepidida > Ophiodermatidae > Ophioderma > Ophioderma brevispina. The sequence continues at coordinate 89,340 of JAMKCH010065583.1, forward strand.
AAATATTCAACTAGACCTAAAGAACTTACTCCATAACCTAGAAGTAACAAATTATCACTAAATTCCCACACAAGTCTCACATGGAGTGCCTGGTATGTCGATTTAAACGACCAGTATTTTGTGTATGCGTGTACGATTTTGTTTTGTTCATACATCATGCGTTGTGTCTTAAATCGCATGCGATTTCATGGATTTAGACTGTGCCTAAATGCATTTGGTAGTAAGGCGGGATAATGCTGCGCAGCGCATCGCTTAATTTACTTTGTACTTCTAGGTTTACAGAGTATAGACAGAACCTCTCATGCATGTACCCAGTTCTGTCCGATTTTGAAAGCTGACTTTAAGGGCAGTTTGTGGTGGATGGCCTAGTTAAAGCTAGTTTAGGGAGAATCCTCCCACATAGATAAGGGTACAAAATATCTGGTCTATGTAAAACCTATGTAAGACATAGTGTATGTGTAATGTGGCCTAACAAGTACTTCAGCTATCACCCTTTGAACCATTTCTTCATTTTGTGCATTTCTTTCCCTTCTGCTTAGATCCTTGTGATAAAGCTCCTTGCATGAATAACGGCACCTGTTACCGTCTCTCTGGTGGTTATAATTTCCACTGTTTCTGTACAGGCCAGTATACAGGAGCAACGTGTGAACATCCAGGTAAGATATATTCCTGCAGTGCAATTCCTGGAGTGTAATTAAATCAGATATTGACTGCAATATATAACCTGTCTAAGTTAGCTCACAACTCTAAAGCAGCTTTTAGTTTGAAGCTATGCAATTTGTTTTTTAAGTTTTTGAACAATTTTAAGCAGGAACACAACAATTTTGACAAGTGATTTAAAGAGACATGAGGACATTTCCACGAGGAGCACCCCAATTTTTTTAAACCCGGGTTTTTGTTTTTGCATATTTGGTGATGATTACGAATGCAGGCAAGTTTAAAACAGGGTTTGCGGTTTCTTTTGTACTTGTTTGTGCGATAATTCTTCGAAACATCCTCGTCCTCAGTAGGTGGTCTACAACCGATCCAGTGCAATTCGAGAAAAATTTGTATCCTCAAAAAATCTCCTCCTGTCACTTTAAGTCGAAGCATGCAAGAGGTATTACCTATGCAAAAATTGGAAAAGTTTATTGCAGGATAAAAACACCATGTTTTCATAATGCACCTCATTTTTCTATCTTAATTACTTTCATTTTAAGAAATATAAACTTGCATCATCTTCATCATCATTGGGTGAAATACTGTAAGGTCAAAAAAAAAAAGAAGAATGTTTGCTTGTCCATAAAAAAGAAAAAAAGAGAAGAGAAGACAAAAAAGGAAATGCTTCCTGAAATTTCTAAAATCAGCATTAGTGTTCTTTTGTACAGCAAAATGATAAAAAAAAAATATTTGGCTGTTTCAAAACTTTGGGTCAGTTGGTTCTTGAGAAGTAAGCAATCTTTCTTTTTATTGACCTTAGTGTCATACCTTTTTCATAGTGCACCTATGGGAAAATCACTTTTTAAAAGTCCTTTCTTTTTCAATGAACAAACTTTATTCTGTAAAAACTATTCATCCTATCATGTTTCCACTTCATCCTCATTCCATTTCAGCTGACCAACCATGCAATCCAGATCCATGTGTTAATGGTGAATGTCACCCAATTATCATATCACCTCCACTAATAGCAAAAGTAGGCGATTAAATGCACCGCGGAATCAATTGCACCAGTTGGGGAAATGAAGGGGTTAAAGCATGGTAATGATGGACATGGGGATGGGAATGAATTGCACAAGCTATGGAATGAATGGAAACAAGTGGGGAATGCACAATGAGCTGGGGAAGGATAGTGGTAATGAATGGGTCATACATGGGAATGAATGGCACGCACAGGGAAGAATATGTCGCATATTGGAATGAAATTGATCATACACGGAGAATGAACTGCAACAAGTTGGGGAATGATTGATCGGGGATGGATTGAATGGAACAAGACTGGGGGATGAATTGTACTGGTATGGAATGCACAGTTCCCACATGGGAATGAATGGTACTTATATGGGAATGAATGGTACTTATATGGGAATGAATGGTACCAAAAATAGTGGGAATGAATGTTACCTATATGGCAATGAATGGTACCTATATGGGAATGATTGTCCAATGGGAATTGAATTAAACCAACTGGGGAATTATGGGAAGGACGGGGGAGTGAAATTGCACTAGCTGTCAATGCCCATCATGACTATACCTGAATGAATACTACCAGTTGGGGAATGAATTGTTCCAGCTGGGGATGAACCATCCGGCATTACATTACAATACTGTCATGGATCATGTATGGATATGTTCCATGGCCGTCTGGTCACTATACAATTGTGTTTGTGAGGGAGGGATACTCAGGAATGCACTCGATAATTTCACTGGCCGGGGTGAGTTTTTGCTACAACCATGATAAACCTTCATCTATTCCATTTTTCACCAAGACATGAAAGAATGTGTTGGAAAAGGTAGCACTTTGTTTCCATCACATTTTTTCACAAGTTAAACATTTAGGTACCTACTATATGGTGTCCACCAAAGTGGGGATTCTGACTGTGGATGCATTGTGACACTATATTCATCTCTTATTGCTGGTTTCATTAAGCATCCTTTTGCACTCTCATATTTCAAAGCACAAACCTTTATTAAACATGCACTCTTTAAAAATGTGCTCCACAAATATCCATTTGAATTGAACTCCACAAAAATACACTTCATTTTTTTTAAAATAAGATTTTTTGTAACTCATCGAACAAAATTCTGCCTTGTTTACAATTATTTATGAATTCGTTTGGTAGACTGAAATTTTGGAAGTGAGTTTTAACTTTATACTTATGTGCCCTGACTTGTTATTAGATGAGATTTTTTATGTATTATGTTCTATTTTTGGTATAGAACTGAGTTCCTTTCTTGCTGTGTATTCCCAGTTTGTGCCCTACTTGGCCTATGATCAATCGTTGTTTGACTTTTTTTACTAATTATCTGTTCATAAGTACAACACAATGCCGTCATCACCAGAAGCCAGCACGCCAATGCCTTCATCTCCAAATGCATCAAGCCATGTGACACATCCCTTGTGGTCCCGTTCCTTGCAATCAATGTAGTTATGGGTACCGCTGTACTGGCCCAGTGGCTATAATGGAGCTAACTGTGAGATGCATCAGTAAGTTATCAATTCCAGTTAACATTTGCAAGATGTGATATCATCTGGTGAAAATAAAATCAAAGTTGAGTTTTTCGTAATGTAAGCACTGTCACTAAATTTTAGTTTTACAGTTAAATCATATTGTTAGTTTGTAATTGTTAGGGTCTTTCAGTCCAGCTATAAGATTTGCATGTATGAGTTAAGAATTGCAGGGATGAGAATAGGATTTGCAGGGATGAGGTAAGAATTGCGGGGATAAGATAAGAATATTCAGGAATTCAATAATAATTGCGGGATGAGATGATAATTGCAGGGAATGAATTTAAGAATTTCAGGGATGAGTAAGAATTGCGGGGATAAGATAAAAGAATAGCAGGATGCAATTAAGAATTGCATGGATGAGATTAGAAGTGTAGGATAAGAAATGAACTGCAGGATAAATATTGGAGGGATGATAATGAGCAGTGATAGATGAGAATTGCAGGAGATTTAAGTTTGCAGGGATGAGGTAAAATTGCGGGGCTAACATAAAGAATAGCATGATCAATAAATTGCAGGGATGAATAGGAAATTGCAGGGATAGAAATAATAATTGCAGGGATAAAAATAAGAATTGCGGGATGAATTAAAATAGCAGGAATGCAATAAGAATTGCAGGGATGAGATAGGAATTCCAGGGATAAGATAAGAATTGCAGGGAGGATAAGAAATAAAGGAATTGCGGGGGATAAGCTAAGAATAGCAGGAATGCAATAAAGCATTGCAGGGATGAGATGAGAATTGCAAGGATGATTAAGAATTGCAGGGATGAGGTACGAGGTAGAGGGTAAGGAATTGCGGGAGAAAGACCTCAAGAATAGCAGGAATGCAATAGAATTGAGGGAGGAGGTAAGAATTGCGGGAGGTGATAGGATAAGATAAGCGAATACCAGGAATGCAATAGAATTGCAGGGATGGATGAATGAGATGAGAAATTACAGGGGGGGGATTTAGAGGGAGGTTTAAGAATTGCAGGGTTGATAAGAATTGTGGGGATAAGATAAGAATAGCAGGGAAAGGAAGCAATAAGAATTGCAGGGATGAGATGAGAATTGCAAGGATGAGATGAGAATTGCAGGGATAAGGAAGAATTGCTGGGGATAAGATAAGAATAGCACGGATGCAATAAGAATTGCAGGGATGGAGATGAGAATTGTAGGGATACGAAATAAGAATTGCAGGGATGAAATAATTGCAGGATGAGTTGAGAATTGCAGGGATGAGATGAAGGATTGCCCAGGGATGAGTAAAGAATTGAGGGACTGAGGTAAGAATTGCGGGGGATTAAGATAAGAATAGCAGGAATGCAATAAGAATTGAAGGGATGAGATGAGAATTGTAGGGAAAGAAAAAATAGAATTGCAGGGATGAAAAATTGTAGGGATTGAGATGAGGAATTGCAGGGATGAGATGAGAATGGCAGGGCGATGAGTAAGAATTGCAGGGATGAGGTAAGAATTGCGGGGAATAAGATAGAATAGCAGGAGAAGCACAATAAGGAATTGCAGGGATGAGATAGGAATTCCAGGGATAGGATAGAAATTGCAGGGATAAGAATTAAGGAATGCAGGGATGAGATGAAAATTGCAAGGATGAGAATAATTGCAGGGATGAGATAATTAATTGCCGGGATTTTTGAGATGAGAATTGCAAGGATGAGATGAGAATTATTCAGGGAATGAGAGGAGAATTGGCAGGGATGAGATGAGAATAAGAATTGCAGGGATGAGAAAGTATTCTGCAATGCAGATAAGAATTTGCGGGTGTGAGAGAGAAATTGCAGGGGGATGAGAATAAGAATTGCAGGGATAAGATGAGAATTGCAGGATAGATGGAATTGCAGGGGGTGGTGAGTTGAGATGAGATTAGCAGGGATGAGATGAGAAGAAGAATTGCAGGGATTAAGATGAGAATTGCAAGGATGAGATGAGAATTGCAGGGATGGTAAGAAACGGGCATTTCGATCACATTGCACCATTTAGGATTGTTATGGTATTCGAATCTAGTATTAGTCATGACTGGCCTGGGATATGTATTATTTGAGTTTTTTCTTCTGATATGTCAGAAATAGATGATCTACATACAACCTCTGTAAAAAAAAAATAATTAAACCAATCTATTGATACTGATTTTGAATTCAATCATCCCGTAATGTTCTGCCAGGAATATATAGGCATTGTGATCGCCGGAGAGAACCGCACACAGATGATGGCATGCGAATTTGCATGCAGAGATCAAGACCACATTGAGGGCATGAGAGTGCAATTTTGGTTTGGAACAGACTATTTAGTCAAATGTCCAGTGCAGGTGGCTCATTGAGTGCCAGACTTTTGACCCTACTCCTACCTCAATGGCTGACGGATGTTTCGCAGGGGCTCATATGACAGAGTTAGAAGGTGATTGACAGTTTTGGGGATATTGTCATCTATGAAAAGCCAGGTAAACTTTCTTTTGACCTAACACCCAACTGAGTCACCAGGAAATGTCAATAGTACCAAAATGGCTGGCTCTACCTCTTGTCAATGGGGTAGGCATTGTCTCCACTTGCTTTTTGTCAAATGAACATATGCAGACATTTGGTTAAAATGTTGCTATCCACAAAATCGCAGGTAGTTACTTTGTTGAAAGCTTAACCTCTGAGTACCACACATTGAATCTGAATAACTTTGAAAAAAATTAGCATCAGCGGACATATTCGAATGCAAAAGAGAAGTTAATCTGTTTGGAATATCTGCAGAGTATTGTCTTGGCTCACCCCCCATTGGTTTCCACTGTGCCTGGACTCTTTAGTAATGGAGAAAATGCTGGTAGTCACTGATGGATTCACAGCAGTTGATCTCTGTTACTAAGAGTCCAGGCACTTAGGAAACCAGTGAGTGGTAAAGTACATTCGGGGATTGTGAAAAGGATAGTCTATTTGAAGGTAGACTTGTTTCCTACTGCATCTTAAGCGCTTGCTCCATTTTATGCTACGGCGATATATAAATATATGTTTTCGTATCTTTTGAAGTTTCACATGATAGCTGTCCCATTGTTCACCTATAATGAAATGCTTTGTGAAAGTGTGGCGATTGGGCATTCTGCTACTATGAGATGTAACAGGGGGTCTGTGACACAAAATCTTTATCTCAATAGCAACCTGTGCGACGTTGCCACATGAGCAAAATCATATCTTTTCAACATTGATTGTGATGTGCACGAACATCACCAGAGGGAACTATTGGTAGAGCAACAAGCATTCGGCCCACATCATATGATGACATCACTAGGATACCTCAAAAACATCTTGAGCAAAAAAAAAGTGGTCGTAGAAAATGTGAAAAAAGGCAATGCAAAGTTTTTTTTTTTAAATGCGAATGTGAAATGCAGATTTTTTTGCCATTTTTGAGCACTTTTTTGCCTTTTTCCCCTGAAAATTAAATTGAAAATTTCAATGAGTGTAAAAGTTTAAAAGAATGTGCTTAAAAACCATTTTAATTTTAAAAGCAATTCAGGGTTCTTCTGAGCAAACTTGTTTTTTTGCCTTATGTGTAGTCTTAAAAGAAAACAGCAAGGGTACAATACAAATAACAATATGGTAAATAACAATTATGGTATACAAAATAGGGTATAAAATAACAAAAGGCAGCCATTGCTGCAAATACATCAGTATGTGATCTAGTGTCCCATACACTGGACCATGTGTCATTATGTGCTAAAGGAATATGCCATTGAACAAATAAGTTATTGCTGCACAGAAATGAGCATTTACCAAGTTTTGCCCTGAATTATCCTCGAGAGGTAGGTCATATGGGCTATTTAGGGATCAAAGGTGTATACTTTGTCTTGTCTGAAGTATGAAGTGACGACGCGTGCGTATACCCAGTGCCGCCTTTCAGCTGCAGTGCGCTTGTGCTTTGCATACGCGTGCGCTGAAAGTCGGTGGAATATATACGCCCGCGTCGCTACTTCGTACTTCGAGCTGGATAAGTATACTTAGGGGCTCATTTGTGAAAAATGCTGCTTTGTTCACAGACAAATATAGCCGGGAGCGGACTGACGTCACATCGCGGTGAAAACAAAGGGGAAGCCCAGAGAATCCCTGAATCGCGGTGAAAACAAACTGTGCAAATTGCATCTTTAGGTTCACTGCACACTGCATGACACTATGTGTGCAGCGAGTCATCGAATTACGGCACGTTTTTGTCATGCAGATTTTGTCTGAACTCCCGGATGTCCGCTCCCGGCTATAGTTGCTCATTATTCTTGAGCAGTGAGTCATATGAAGTACTCAAGGATAAGAGCTCAAAGGCCATCTTGGATCAATTTGAGATCAGTGATATAATTGATCAGTTCAAAAATGAGTTCTACTTCTTTGATCTCTATGTCAGATGGGAAAGGGTTATTAAGTCTAGTCATCAATTGGCTTGAAGATTGAAGTTGCCAGTAAATGGAAAATATGTGTTTATTTACAATTTTAACCAAAGTTTCAACATGACTCTCCTCCATTTATGACTAACTTCGAGACAATCACTCTAAAATTTGTGAGTGGCCACCTCTTCTTCAGCTCCATTTGAATGGTGAACACTAAGATGTTTATATGTTTTATTAACAAATAATTTGTAAGGAAATGCAAACATATCAGATTTTCCTTGTTAGAAGTAACAATCGTCACAATTTTCCACATTTTGAATGTCACAGGTACATATGTCGGATGCGGCAACACATACGTGTCAACCAAAGAAGTGGATCATGTCTTGGATCCTGTAAGCCCAACCCCACTAGAGCCGTGGCAAGCATCCTTGGGCTTCAGTGCCTCATTGGAAGGACAACTAGACGCCGATGCACAATACACACTAGTCGTACAAGACGTAGGGTTCTTCTTTGTGCACGGAATCTACATCAATATACCGGGAGATGATTTTGACATTAACAATGGAGAGGTATGTCTTTATAATAACATGAATTCTTGATGAAAACCCCAGCAGACAAAAGCAAACTTCTGTAGTTCATGCAACTGTTTGGATGTGTTATCTTTCTCTAAATATTGTCTAATCCTAATTTATTAGTAATGTCATCATCAATCAATTAATGAATTAAAGCAATAACAGCACATTTTTTGAAGAGCACCCCCAATTTTCAAAATTTGATATTTTTGCAGAGTTATGTTGGTAATTGTCTAGCAAAGTATACCTGCGAATGAGAATGCTAAAAAATGCGTATTTATCATAAAATAAGTGATTTTGTAATTAAAATTGGGATCCTAGATTGTACTTAACAGCAAAGCTGGAAATGCTAAGTTTATTTATTTCCGTCCATGATGAAATAGTGCCACCTTAAAGAAAATGACCTCTAACTTGACTTGCCTGAACCAATAAAACAACTAATGGATGAGCGTAGACACGTACATGGCGCCATTTCACAGCTATTTCATATTGGAAGGCCATTTCCAGCAGCCGTTGAATTATTATTGGAGATCTCCGATATTATTTATTCTAAATTGCAAAATTCCTTCGTTTGTGACACATAGACATTTTTGAGCTTAACCATTCACAGGTATAGTTTACTAGCCAGTTACCAATGCAACCGTGTAAAAATCTCAAAATTTTTGAAAAATTAGGGGTGCTCTTCGAAAAAATGTGCTGTTATTGCTTTAAAATTTGGGCAAGGCCATGACATTTCATGGTCTTTGTTCCTCTCAAACTGCAAATCTTTTTTGCTTAAGGGTAACTCCAGGAATAGTGGGTACTTATTATACTATCATGTGGAGGTATTGTTTTTCTGTACATACGTCTGTGAATGTTCATTAATCCATTATAGTGGCGGCACCAGACTTTTTTCTGGGGGTATACGGGGGAAAAGTGAATTTTTTTTGGGAAAAGGTGAAATTTGGGGGGGTGGGGGGGCAAAATATAATACAAAATATATAGATTTTTAACCATTTTTTGGGCCAAAAACCCGCTGATTTTTGGTCACAATTGTGCTTTTGATTTTTTTTGGCCTCCAAATTCTCTGCCTGATTTTTGCCGAAAATCTGTTCATTTTTCTTCCGACCATGGGGCAAACTGGGGGAGGAGGGGGGAACCACTTTTGGGAAAAATGGCCCAGGCTCCCTCCACCCCATTGACTTTAGTTTAACATCCACGATGTCTGCATTTTAATACAATTGTAATGAGCTAATTGCATATTTTTAAGAAAACATGTGGGGGCCCCCTAAAGGTGTCTTTTGTGTCCGAGATATTTATTTTTGTTTATAATGAATTTCATAGATATCCTCAAGAAAGGTTATTTCCAAAAGTTCAGTTGATTCTGATGTTACGTTTTAATGTTATGAGTGAATTAGTTGTTTTGCGCAGCCTCATAGGTCACTGTATAGTCATTTTTGTCTGTTATGGACAGAAATTACAAAATTATGATTCTTCTAGAGTAGCTCAAATGTTGCACACAAGTTTAGGCACCATACATCTTGGGCCAACAGTTTAGATGATAAAGATCTTCAATTTCGTTGAGGTAAATCGGGGGACGAGGCTGTGATCACAAAATGCCCTTTTCATTACATAATTCTTGTTTTAGCAATGATTGTCCATCATGATCTCACTTTTGTGACGTGTTCATCTTTGCGGGTTTGTTTAGCACACTGTAAAGGCAGACTTGTGCGTTTGGTGGGCACTCGAGATCAATCGCTCCGAGGTTGTGTTCACAGTAGAGCGTTATCAAGACCTCTTAAGAGATCTTATTTATAACCACATTTCATGTTTGCTTTATTTCAACAGATCATTGAGAATACCACGGACCTCGGTACTACAGACGAGACACTCCAATCCCTACATCTTCATGCTATTCCGTCAGGAAGAAACCAACATGGAGCTCACAGAGACCTGGATGAATGATTGTCATCATTTTCTTTGGAGCGATCAGGGTCAGTGAGTTTGCCAGTGATCACAATATGGCAGGTAAGATGAGGCAGATACTGTGAAAGTAAAAAGTATATCTTGAAAAGTAAAACGTCGTATTTCTGTAATGATGATTTAGTACTTCACTGCTGATAAGCATGTTGGCTGACTTGTAGAACAGTAGGTCAAACTTAAAGCCATTGAAATTTTGCACTTTTCTTAGAAGATTGCGCAGGTCTGTCTTCTGAATGGCATGAGATGTTTTGGTGGTGATGTGTGGATGGATGGATGATGTCCACACCGGTATACAGTGTATTCATCTTCTTCGAGTCAGTGATGTCAGCATGGTCACCCCCCCCCCCCCCCACCCCCCCCCCCCCCCCCCCCCCCCCCCCCCTGGCGGATATTTTCTCTCGCGCGTGAACGCAGCATGTGTGATGCCCAGCGCTTTCAATCAACGCTGGCGATGTTATGCTGCGACCACTGAATATCTCACTGACCTCATGACTCGAGGGAAGATAAATGCAATATAGAAAGGTTAACATTTGGCCAATCTTTTCTACATGAGTATTTTAGCCAAAACCTAGGTTATTGTAGGAAGGCAGCCGCCCCTACCAAAAATGTATTCCATCCACCATGATCTTTCACTTGGGTTTTGAAAGGGGGGGGAAACGTAAAAAAAAAATGATCAATGATACACAAAAAAGGTCACATTTGACAATATATTTTTTGGATGAGCTATGGCAAACTTGGGTATAATTGTAGGAGAGAACAAGCCCCTTACTACCAACCATGTAATCCATTCCCCGGGGCCTACCCGGGTCTGCAAAGGAAGTGGGGATTTTTAAACATCAAAAAAGGTTACCAATTGCACCAATCCTACCAGAGTTTACCACTCATAGTGATTTCAGGCAGATCAATGCAGTTGTGATTAATGTCACTATTTTCTCGGTCCAATTGCAGTCAACTGGTTGATGGCTACTACAGATGCCTATGCCGTCAAGGCAGCTGGATGCGGGAATCTCAATATTTGCCAATATTCGTTGAAGAAGGTGATTAACAAATTATAAACATCTCTTGGATTTTGTCTTCAGTATCTTAGAAGTATCTTGCCTTTAACAATCCTATGTTAAAAGTATTTCTGATATACACAATTAAATGACCCTGTTACTGTTTTAATTTAAAGACACAAACTTTCTTCAGTCATCTCCAGCAATTTGTGAAAAGTAAAAATGACCATTTATAAAAATGATTAGTCTGAGATAGACAACTTTGCATCATGAAAAATGGGTTTCAAATATTACATCTGTTGGTTTAGGACCCAAGACCAGAAACGTTGAAACAGTTAGTGGACCAACATGTCAATTTTGTATAAGACCTACATATCATTCATAGCCTGTGTATATTAGTAACAAAACAACAACTCTAATACAACCAGTGTTTGCTATATTGATTAAACAGCTGAACGTGAATGGAACGTACACAATTACCTGATGATATTCCATTTAATGTCGTGTGAATGTAGACCTATTCTCAAGGGGATGAACTTCTCAGAAGCTGTAATGATTACTCATATCCGTAAGATGAGGTCTATGAACATCTTTCTCATTTGGTGCCAAAAATTAAGACAAAAAGGAACTTTTGGTAGAATATGAGCATTTAGTCAAGTATTAAAGAGTCTACATGTTTATTGTGTCAAAATGATTTTTGGTAATAGCTCCTCTGGTCAAAAAGGGCAGTTGTATTTGATTTGGAATAAAACTGCCATGATTGATTTAATTCTAGTAAAACTCGACAGTGCTTTTTTCACAGCTGACGACCCCCTGAGTGTTCTCCCCCTCCCCATTGACAGAAAAAGGTGGGTGGTCCCCAAGGGAGTATGGGAGTAAAAGGACAGATTTCTGGGACAGGTAAAGTAAAATTTTAGGATACCATATTTGTCTAGAGTACAGAGATCTACACATGAGGGACACAATTACAAAGTAGCCTAATCATAGAAGTATCCTAAAGTGCCACCTTAAAGGGGTATGTGTGACCCCAAGGGTTATACACCCGCGGATCTTATGAAATGCCATGCACCCTTCAAATCCCTTCGAAATTTGTTAGCACTATTTTTTACATTCACCGTCTGACCTCTAAATATGTTAATGCTAATGATTTTAAACATCATGTTCACTCTTCTTATATTTTAAACACAGAGCTGAATCTCTCTCTATAACCCATGGTGAACGTTGTCCATTCGCCTATTGTGAAACCGGATGTAGCCAATCACACACATCAATTTTGTCAGATAAGATTCCCTAGTCCAGTGTGATTTTGATGGTGGGTATCAAACAGTTCCTAAAAGATTATCTTTGCACATTAGTACTGCTCTATATGCTTCCATTTCTAATCAGCAAACCTGGCATCTTTTTTTTGCATAATGACAAACACATTCAGTACTGATAATAATAATATCAACCTTTTCCAGATGATTTAATGTTACGGGATTTAAAGGTACTATCAGTGATTTGGTAAATAAAAAAGTTGAAAAATCATCAAAAATCAGATTTTTGCTTTGTGGAGCAAGTATAGGTATCCCACACACCCTACAAGGATAAGACCACAAAACAGGACTAATTAAGACAAAATCGCGACATTTTAGTCATTAGTGTCCGCGTACGGACAATTACTATAACATGTAAGGGAAGGGGATTCATATTTTAATCCTGCTGTTTTCTTCCTTTACTGTCCATTTTTCAGTGGAAAAAATAATTATGAGAATTCTACAGACAATTATCCCTCACCTTTAAGCTTATTTCCTGCCAATTTCAAATATTGTTGACTTTTCGGTGAATCAATGACAGTGCCTTCATCTACGGCTAAGGACAGAATACAAGCCTCTCCTTGTTCACAGCTGGACTATCAGAGGCCTTTTGTTTTTATTTCCACAAACAAAGCCAACATCTTACCTTCTTTAACCACCTGAGGTTTACTGAACAATTTATTTGTGAACATTATGATGACCTATGTGATGTAGTTTACGCCCACGGACATAGGAAGATCTATCTGATAGGTACTATGAGGTTTATCACGCTATGTCATGTAAAGGAGCCAAATCAGAAAATGCTGTAAAAAAAGGTGGTAGACCTCGTTAACCTCAGAGGTTACCACCTTTCTTGTAGTATCTATGGTTAGGCACCTTACATGATATCATTGTTATCCCCTGTTTTCACGCATATGGAAAAATATTAGGTTTGTTCCAATATACAAGAGTCGATAGCCGAATGTGATATTGGAAACAACCATAGATATTTTTCCGTATTGCGTGAGAACAAACAGGGGGGTGAGGGGGTAAAGAATTTATCATTTACTTTAGACCTGATATTTTAAATCGAAGCCTAAAGTAGATTCGATTAAATTTTATTTAAATCTGATTAGCACAGCCACAGAATCGTCAGGAAAAGAGGGGAAGTAGCCTAGTAGACTGGCCTATATGGAGGCCTACCAATACAAATCAACAAGTTGGACTAAACGCACAGGGCAACATAAACTCAGTAATCATAGTCCATGCTATAGGTACAGTTTAGCTACCATTCCCAATGCTCAACAAGGCAGTCCTAGACCAAGATGTCATGGACACAGTAGTCTACACTTTGATGCAGAGGAAATGAGTTGAATTCTGTAGCCAGGCAGTGTGCCACGTAGTAGGCTACAGAAAAAAGCCCTAACTACCTCTTGAAAGGACCTCATATTGTCACATTCCTCCAAAACTCACAGGGGAACTTAAAAATGTTTGGTACATGAAAAAAATAGGAAAATTCTTCAAGTAGAAATATTGTTTGGGATTGCCAGCAGCGTCACACAAATTGGGTTGAACAAAAAAGGCCATATTGGGATTTTGTTCAGAGGGTGCTGGGCCAAAACAGTCTATTCTTTCACAGATGCACAAGATCATTTACCTATATAGATTTGAATACATGTAAATAAGGGGGACTTGATACTTGGTGTTTAAGCTTACGTAATACGGGGTCATATCCAGTGAGTAATGAAAAATACTATGTTTAAACAGGGAAAATATTAATGGGGAAATTTAACAATCAGCAGTCAAGTCATGTCTTACTACATGATATAGCGTGATATAACCTCGAGTAACCAAGCTTATGTGTAATCGTTAACATGTTGCAATGATTCAGACATATTTCTTCATTGCTTGAGAGATTAAATTTCCAACTCGACTTCATATGATTTCCCTACAGATGAGATTGGCTCACCCTCTTATGAGTGGAAAGACATAGACCACAACGATAACTTGGAACAAAGGAAGCATTCGTTCACTGGCTTGTTACTAACATCCCCTCTGGCCTGTAGAATGGAGATACAGTTCTGTCCTACCGAAGTTCAATGCCCCCGCCGGAGTACCATAGGTATCAAGTTCCTGCTGTACAGACAGGAGAATATGTTGCAGATTGATCCTACGGATTAGCAACCAGACTGTCGAGTGGCTGATACCAGATTCGGTAAGATCTAGAGAACCATAGAAAGGGTGGGCCATTTAGTGACCCCAGGTCAATAGTGACCTGTTGAATTCGGAGCCTTAACAGAATAGAGTGACAGCATCACTGCACTTTATTCCATTATGGCTGCTGAATTCGTCAGGTCGCAAGTGGACATTGGAGGTCAATAAAATTGGGCGCCCACAACCCATAAAAAAGAGAATTAGAACCCTGTCTGACTGCCATATTTTGTCCTGCATAGATGTGCACTTATTGGGGATTGTAAATGTGTACAAATGCATTTAGGTGTCTTGGAATCTTTGGTGCTTCACGCATGCACGTTTGGACGAGCAGTTTTTTAGCGGAACTTGAAATGCACATGGATAGCTAGCGCGCAATTCATAAAGGCATTTAATACTGGCTGTGCACTTGCATTCATTGTATTGAATGCGTACTTTGCAAAAACCCAAATACCCCAGATGTGGTTCGACGCTTTTATAATGTGGTAGTAGTTAGTCTTGGTTCTCCTGTTATTTGTGCCGGGCAAATATTACAGCACTACATTTCCACAATTGAATACTCAAAAAAAAGATTGCGGAGCCCTGGAAATCTGTAAAATTTACCAGTATTGTGAGAATTGCTAGATA
>JAMKCH010065585.1:0-21058 GCA_023653785.1 Ophioderma brevispina
ACAGTTTTTAACATATCAAACAGACAAACAAACTAAAAAGATTTTGTCGTTAAGCTCAATGAAAGTTTTGCGGAGGCGATGGATAACTGCAGTCCTCGAAAAACAATTTGGAACGCTTGCATGAGGAAAGCTCTTCCTGCGATGCAATATTGATATGATCCATATGTCACTAAATTGTGCTCAGGTTCTGGCTTGATGGAAGAAAGAAAGTGGAAGAAGGGGGTAGGACGTAAGTAAAAGGAAAGGGTAGGTACGCAAGGGTTTTCGAAGATTTTGTTCCATCCAAATCGGCAAAAATGACCTTAAAACATGCTTACACCTTATCGCAGCATCTCCTAGAGTTGCGATTAGAAATTGTATCAATGAAGTCGATACGGATCTTTGCCCAAAACAACTGTATGAATAAACCGGTTTCCTTATTTTTAAATTTATGGACACATTTATTGTTAAATTATGGACTCTCTCTCCATTTTTATTCTGATTTTTTGAAACACCTTAGACACGAAAGCTTATCGCCATGTAAGTCTGTGTTTGTTTGTTGATCGGAAGACCATTACCTGCAAAAGAATGTGCACATGATCAGGGAAGAGTATACATGACAACACTCAGGTTAAATGGACTAAAAAAACAAACGGAGAGTCTGCGCAGTGGGTTGTATAAAATATAGTCAGGGAAGTGAGGATACCATGGATCCCGATATAGTTACGAGGTGTGCTTGAGATTGCAACTTACGCATATAATTGGGAATTTAAAAACCCGTGTTGGCTACGAGGTCATAGTAATCAGTGGTAACAAGATTGGGACACAACACAAGTGGGATTACCTACCCGCAAGGGAGTACCCAACGATGTATGAATGCTTCATTTATAACCCTGTTTGGAGAACTGTTTCATACCATCTTTAAAGGGAAACCTAATGGCCATGTACAAATTGACATAATAAAAAAGGACCTTCCGAAATCACTTCCACGAGTTGAAACAATGTGGATGTACATTCTGTAAAAAACAGTAAAAACAGGAAGAGTTTCGGTGGGGGGGTGGAGTTTGTGGCAATTTCAGGAACAGAAAGCAAGGTTTTTCCATCTGGAGAATTTACAGTGTATCTCGCATGGTTTTGCGGACACAATCAGAATGCAGTCAGACCGGGATTCAGCATTGTACTTTAGGCGTGTAGTAAGATATTGATCTGGCAAGTTAAAAATGGATTAGCCGGGATTAGAACATATTACAATAGCAAAATGGTGTATTGTTGAGTTTATGACAACGTGCTTTTCAAGTTCGGTAAAATGCGGCAGTATGTCAGCCTCCTTTGTTCCGAGAAATTGCACAAAAGTGGCCACCTCCTCCTGAACTCTTCTGTTTTTTACTGTTTTCCACTGTCCCATCCAATTGTTTTCAGACTCGTGGAATGCGTGCTTCCTGTCGGTACAGGTCCCCTTTTCTTTTCCTTATTGTAATTCTTCGGGGGGCAGGCCAGGATGTCCCGGAAGTGAGGGAAAAAGAAGAGGGGAGGGGGGAGGGAGGCGGATGAAGAGACGGACATGGGCGAGGAGAGGTGGTGGGGGGCTGAAGGAAAAGGAGGGCAAAAGGGGCAAGGTAAGGGGATGGGAAGAAAAAAAAAAAGGAGGAAAAAAAAAAAAAAAAAAAACAAAAAAAAAAAAAAAAAAAAAAAACAAAAAAGAAAAAAAAAAAAAAAAAAAAAAAAACCCAAAAAAAGAAAAAAAAAAAAAAAAAACGCACATTTCCCTTTACAAACCAAAAAAAATAGCCTAGTATAAAAGAAATCCAATGTCATCCCCCTTATCTAAAATCTAACAAACATTTAAGTGACCTTGTTAAGATTATGGTGAAAAGAAAGTAAGATTCGGCTGTAGAAGCTCGCGTCTACAGCAGTAAGGGACCACATTATATTTTCATTATAATTGTTAATACGCATTTCCCAAACGACCTGTGGTGCTAGTCTATCCAGGGCCTCTCATACCAAGAATTTTAGCCAAAGAACATGTAGAGTGACATGCTTGCCAGAACAATTTCTTGTCGGGCAGAACCTAGACGATAATATCAAGCAATATTCAACTGGAGCACCATGAGCCCGACGAATTGTGTAAAACGATCAACTTTCCCAATACATGTCGTTGGTTTTCCACTGGTATACGGGTTGCATTCTGACCTTATGAATTCTTCATAACCCTGGACATCTTTACTCTAATGGGAGGATACGAACAATGAATTATCGTTGTTCTAACCGATAATTCAAAAAAGCCTCAAAAGATAATAAGAGCAAATGAAAAACAGATCACTGGAAGGAAAAAATTTGCACTGAAAATATCATGAATATTGTTTTAATTCACATTTAGTTTTGATGTTTGATATCAGTGTTGTGGTGGTTTTGTTTGTTTTTTATCTACAGTTGTTTTGTTTACCAAGCGATAGCGACCAATACAGTTTCTTCTTCAAACATACAAGAGGTTAGCTATAGGATTTTGACCGATTTCAGTGGGGACGCTCTGTCCCTGGACTCGTATATAAACAACATTGTTGACACATTCCATTACATCGTTGATGCACTGATTTCATGATTCGAATTGTGGCCTCCTCAGAAGCAGTCCTTCCCCCGAAACAGTTCCAGAAAAAGGGAAGAAAATGCCACACACAAAAATTGCTATATGTATAACAGGACTGAGCTGAAAAAAATGTATCAAGGTCCTTAAAGGTGGGCATTTAGTGTGATTCTAGCACATCTGTTTTAGTATGGTTGTTAGATATCGTTCGAGGAGGGAGAAAAAGGGAAAAGCTTATTCCAACAATTTCAGTTGATTACGATCTTGCGGTTTTGTTTTGTTTGATGTTATTATGAGCAAATGCTTGTAATACAGGGTCCCATAGGTTACTGTTCTGTAATTTCTGTCCGTTTACGGACAGATAGAAATTACCAAAAATTGCGAAAATTTGCTTACAGATATACGACCGAAATATTAAAAATCCCGAATTGCAAGTTTAATTTTGTTAAATTGGTTATTAAAGTTAAAATTGGGTGTAAAGCGGTTTCAGATGATTTAAAAAATCTCCACCTTTTTGGGTAATAAGTCGGGGGGACGAGGCTGATCTGTGGATTCACGAAATGCCCCCTTTAATTCTGCTTGTCGAATACACAGGCTGAATGGAAAGACATATTTAGTTAAAGGGTAATAATTGCAGACCTAATTCTGAAGATACTGATCAATCAAGTAGCAATTGCTGTAGTGTGACTAAACAGCATGTCCCAAATAAATACGCAGCACTTTTACCAGTCACCATACGGTTGAACAAAAGGCCATAATTTATTATGAATATGTGTTGATTTATTGTTGATGGCAATGAAAAGGAAAAAAGAAAGAGAAAGAAAAGAAAAGACTGGAAGAAAGGACTGTTAGCATTATTCCTTGAAAAATGTCATTAGCGATAGAGTCCATATTTTTTTTTTAAAGGATATGATCCCCAGTAATCAAGTCAAGTAACACCCCATTGTACCAAAAATTGTAGAGCTGGTACCACAAGGATGGGGTGTTGAAGAAACAAAATGGGAAAAATACACTTTGATGGCAAATCAGTTTCAGTCTCAGTTTATTTTCCATTTACAATAAATGAAGCATGGATTACGACAATGGAGGGTTGCCAAAAATGAGCCTAGCTCGAAAAAAGTTTGGCACCCAAACAAAAAATAACATTAATAAGTAAGTGTAGTTGCAAGCTAATCTTGCATAAGTACATGTGCATACATAATGCACACGCATATGTTTTTTAGGTTTATAACAAACATATACATGTGCCACATGTACCCAAATATACGTACCTCTTATAATACACTGATTATACGCCTATCAAAATGCGCGAGTATTATAATAATACGTGGATTTGTGATTGGTAACAAAATTGCACCTTAATAAGCAATATTATTATAGCATAATATGGCAAAAAAAAA
This sequence comes from Ophioderma brevispina, assembly GCA_023653785.1. Lineage (NCBI taxonomy): Eukaryota > Metazoa > Echinodermata > Ophiuroidea > Amphilepidida > Ophiodermatidae > Ophioderma > Ophioderma brevispina. The sequence continues at coordinate 3,961 of JAMKCH010065585.1, forward strand.
AAAAAATATGGCAATAAGGGATTGTTTGCGCACGCAAATATGATACCAAAAAAATTGAGACATTACCGCTAAACTAAAGCCACTCTCATCGGTATTGTTTTCCAAATTCAATTCAAAAGGCCCACTTTGTCACCAACTATGCCAAGGTGATATAGGTCAATAATACCACACCTATATTACTTTTCTTTTTGAAAACAAAACAGACACTTAGGCATTTTAATTAAAAGCGGCACTTTGAAGATCTGCCATTTCACGGATTGTTTCTGGGGGGGCATTATAAAAACCGTCGCGATCCCGACTTTTATAGTTAGTTACACAAACAGCATATTTAAAAATCATAATATCTGGACAAAAATTACGGCCCCCCGCGTGCGCCCCTCGGGTGTTATTATGCTTAGCCACTTACAGGGCGTAATTACTTTAAAAACAAACTTTTCCACACCACAAACAGTGCCCAGTTGGACTATTGATTGTGTGAAAAATAGGGTGTGGGCGCGATTTGTTTAACATCGCGAAAAGGAAAGAAGAAAGGGAAAGAAAATCGCTGTGTGATAGTTGGGCTTTTTAATAAAAATAAGACTACATTAGTGAATGCATACCCACAGACCCATGTACACACTGCTCACTCACACTTACCATTGGACCATACATACCATGAAAAATGCAACAGATATGCCTACAAGCACCTGCATCTATTTGACCCCAAACAAAATATAAATAAACATGCCAACACAAATGCTACAAGTTATTGTAATGATAAGTATTCTTTATACATGATATTAAAGTGTTTTGTTTGGGAGTATACGTTTCGGATTGCTGATTATAATAACATTTCCAAAGTTTAAGGGGCCCTTGCGTTTTTTTTTTATTTAATAGTATTCCTCGCAAGGGGGTCGGTAAGTAAAATTGTGGTGCTATATAAGATCTGCCTGCTGTTGCAGATCTGTATCTAAGAAGAAAATAGATCTATATTTTGTATATGTAAACTAATTTGGAAAACAATGTAGGACGCAAACTTGTTTTTTGAACTTGAACATTAGTATATAAAAAGAGCTAACTGAAAGTTTGTGTTATTATCAAAAACATTAAAGTGTTTGTATTTATTTCTTAACACAAAGGGGGTGTTGCTATGTGCCGTTGTAGTCGTAAGCTCATCAGCCACACAGACGTTTGGTACGTTATTATCTTATTTTGCTTAATGTGGATGGAAAATGCAAACAAGTTATTTTATCAAACCCACCCCAAATCAATACAACAATACTGAATGAAGGTTGTTGTTAAAACCTAAACTGAAAATACAGACGAAAAGGAAAATAGTTTATCGGTAGATAGTGCATTGCTTGTGAGTCTGGAAAAGCACCTGCCCCAGTAGTATTTGGACCAAATCTAAATTTTTTTTGTAAGTTGTTAGATGTGTGTGGGTTGTCTTCCAATGTTAAGTTTCAATCAACAAAATTACGCCTAAAATTTGGTGTGAACTTTTTGTGACACTAGGTGATGATGGGTGTGTTGTGAAAGGACCATACGGAATAAAGGTATACTGTCTCAATTATGTATGACTATATGTTCAGATATGAATTTCGAGTATTGTGTATATTCTAAATAGCATGAATGTAATGAATGGAGTTTTTTGATTATTTTGTTAAGAGATAATGTTTTTTGCTTTTCAAACCAAAAATATTTGTTTTTTGAATTTTGGTTTTCTTTTTCGGTTTTTTTGTTTTTTAAAAGTTTTTATGGAAAACAGCAGCAAGTAGGTTTGTATCGTCGCCATAACAATAAATGATAATTTTAAAAACTTTAATTGATAAATTAAAAACTCTAGTGTCATTTTTTTCAATACAGAATAAAAGTAAAGGGCAAGGGCCTTAAATTGAGCCCCGTGGAACACCACAGGTGTTTTGTGACAATGAGTTGATTTATGTTTATTATAGGAAAAAACATATTGTGGATATACTTGTAAGGTTTAATTCTTGAAAACTTAAGGCAGTCCCGCGAAATACCATTAATGTGGCAGTTTTTTGAGAGAGCAGAATGTCAGTAGTTTATCGAATCGAGACGTTCCAGGGAAAACCATACCTAGTACATGACGTTTGTTGTCTAATCGGTGGTATAACAATTTATTATATGCCTTCGGAGGGATATAGCCATAAGTGAAAGAATCTTAGGACGGAGGAAACCCAATGAGATTATTGTAAATATAAGCTAAAACGAGAGGAAAGAAAATACAATTTTTATACAAGTCTTTTCATGAATTTTAAACGTTTATATTTTCGAAAAAACCAGGGAGACTGAAATAGGTCTATAATTTTAAGGATCGAGAGCGACTCACATTGTTTTTTTAATTTATAGGGACGACTTGAGTGGCAATTTTTTAAACATTTGGGGGACAACACCAGTGGACATTGACAAATTAAAATATGACTAAGTGGGTTTGCAATCATTGTACTAACAGCTTTATACTCAGGGTTAATTTTTAATATCATCATGACCCGCTTCATTTACATGGACCTAAAATTTGTGGGTCTAGTATAATAGATTCTTGCTGTGCAGATCTAGTCTCATAAGAATGAAATTAGATCTATATTTTGTAAAATAATTGAACAACAATTTAGGAGGAGGGGGAAAGCAAATTGTTTGAACTTGACATTAAAAAGGGAGGGCAAACCTGATAGTTCTGTGTAATATCAAAAAACCAATTTTAGTGTATTTAATTTTTTAACACAAGGGGAGGTATGGTGCGTTTTGTAGTAGTTGTCGTAATAAGCCCATCAGCACAACATTATATAGTCTTTTTTTGCTTAATGTGGATGGAATGCAAACAAGAGTTATTTTATCAGCCCAAATCATTACAAAACCATACTGAATTGTAATGTAAAACTCTAAAACTGGGAATACAGATGAAGAAGAAGAAATAAGTATGCGGTAGATAGTGCATGGCTTGAGTTCTGGGAAGCCATGCCAGTATATTTGGAAACTAAATTTGTGATGTAGATGTTGTGGTTGTTTCCATGTTTTTAAAGTTTTTTCATCAAAAATACGGCCTAAAATTGTGGTGTGTTGTTGTGAAAGACATAAAGAATAAGTTAGTATATTGTCAATATGTATGACTATATTTTCAGGATATGAATTTCTCTGAGTATTGTTGTATATTTCTTAAATAGCCCATGAATTGAATGTATTTTTTTTTTGATTTTGTTTTACTTGTTTTATTTGTTTAAGGAGATAATTTGTTTGCTTTAACCAAATAGCGATTTCATTCAATTCATTATTTGCAGATTTGAATGAGTTCCATAAAAGTTTTTATGGGAAAAGTCAAAATAGATTTGTATCGTTCGCCCCAATAAAATTAAATTCGATAAATTTTAAAAAAAAAGCTTTATGATATAAATTATTGTCATTTTAAATACAGAATATATTATTAAAAAAGTTAAAGGGCCCTTAAATTGAGCCCCGTGGTGCGAAACCACCACAGGTTTTTGTGTGTAAAAATGACGTTGATTTATGTTTCTTATAGGAAACATATTGGTGATTTACTTGTAAGGTAATCTTGAAACCACTCGAAGGCAGTTAAGTCCCGCGGAATTAACCATATGTGGGCAAGTGTTTTGAGACTTCTTTGAGAGCAGAATGTCAGTTATCGAATGCCATCGAGAGGTCCAGGGAAAATACCTAGTACATGACGTTTCCGTTTGTTGCTAAATCGGTATAACAATTTTATTATTATGCTTCGAGGGTGGTTAGCCATTAATGTGAAGAGAGAAAGAATGCTTAGGACGGGAAGGAAAACCAAATTGAGGGATTCATGTAATAGCTTATTTAAAAACGAAGAAATTTAAAAATGTATAAAGCTTTTATGAATTAAATATATTATTGAATTTTTTTTGATTAAACAACGTTCTAATATTTTCGAAAAAAACCAGGGAGGGAGAGCGGGGAGAGAAAACTGAAATAGGTCTATAATATTTTTTTAAGGATCGGAGGATCACCATTTTTTTTACAATATAGGGACGTACTGAGAATTTTTTTAATTCATTGGGGACAACACCAGTGGCCATTGACAAATTAAGGAAAAATATGAAAAAGTGGGTTTTCAAATTATTTGTACTAACAGCTTTAATTACATCAGGTGTTTTTAAATCAATCATGACCGCTTACCTTTACCTGAATTGAAGGTTTTTGCAACGATGAGATTTCACATATAAGGTAGTCCCTTTAAAAAAATCAAAAGTATTATTGGATTTGGCATTGATGTAAAAGCTTTCCTCGAACAATCCCCATCTGAATGATTTTTTTATTATATTAAGCTCAGAAATGTTTCTTTGGTTACAAAAATGTGAAATTCTAATTAGTATGGAGACAAAGCAAATTACAAAATTAAGCCTATGTTTTATATTGAAATCTAAGCAAATCATCAAAATCCTTTTTTCTCTCTTTAAGATATTTCTTGATGAATACAAAGGGGTACGAAAAACCTATTGAGTTCTAATCTATATGAAAAATTTTATATTATGGACACAAATATTTTGGGTGCATCAAATCTCTCGTTGCACCTTTGAGTGATTTACAATGAGTAAGTATTTCAATCTGGAGATGGATGTGGGCGGAAAGGAAAGGAAAAAACAAAAAGTAAGAAAGAAAAAAAAGAAAAAAAGAGGAAAAAAAAGGAAAAGAAAGAAAAAAAAAAAAGAAAGAAAAAAAAAAAAAGAAAACAAAAAGAAAAGAAAAGAAACAAAAAAGAAGGAAAAAAAGAAAAAAAAAAAGAAGAAAAAAAAGTAATCCGAGAGGGAGAATATAATTAACATGGTTTAAATTTTTTTTTTTTTTTTTTGTTTTAATTTTTTTTTTTTTTTTTTTTTAAAATAAGAATTATATTTAAATTTAACATAGTTCTTTTTAATTTTATGCTTGACATGTGGAGTCCGATAATTACAGAAAGGGAAAAAAAAAAGAATTATTAAATTTTTTAAAGTGTCTGATTATAGCAAATAGCAATTAATATGAGGATCGAAGAAAGTTTAGAACATGGTCAAATGTTAAATGGCGATGGGAGATTAGGCTACCAGAACGGACCCCGAGGATTGTTATTCAAAAATGTTCCAAGTATTGCAATTTGCTTTGCACTCTCAAGAGTTTTCGTGCATAAATTCTTTTTGGGGATTAATCTAATTATAGAACGAGAAGTGGGTAATCTATTTGCGATAAGTACGATAGTTTGTTTCTTGCCCCCAACCAGGAAGAAAGGAAAAAACCAAAACAACAAAGCCAGGAGAAGGGGGGAAAATGCGTGTGCAGGCAATCGGCGCCAAACATGGTGGTTATTATAAACAGCATATTTAAAACATGCATGAAATTGAATAGGATCCCTTATTACAATCACATTTTACAAAACCTCACAAATTATGCACAATTAGCTGTCCCAGACAGGTGATCTGTGGGATTGCAAGCTGCACATAATATTATAAAACGCCGAGTGAGGGGCCCCACCATTTTAGCCCCCCCTCCCGGACAGAACAGGCCCCCATCTGTTAGTGTAGAGGAAAGAGTTAGAAGGAAGGGGAAGGAGAATAATAAAATTATACACAACACTAAAACCTACTATTAAGCACGACGAACGCTCACCAAGACAGGCTGATCTGTGGAAGCTGCAAAAAGTACAAAAAAACTTAGCAAAATATCTTGCAAATTTTCATATGATGAAAAATTCACTTTTTCATAGAACCCAATTTAAACCTTAACAGAATTAATTTTATAGATTCACATCAGTGGCAGATTACTATATTAAGAGAGAAGAAAAGGGAGGAAACGTTGAAATATGAATTGTAATAGATCTATATGTTTACAGAAATTGTTGAAGAAGAGAAAATACCAAAAATCACTGAAGTGGTGATTTATTAACTAGAGTTACGGCATGAATTAATTTAGATAAGACATTTGCAATATAAATAAAATTTTTTTAAATTATAAGTTTAGGCACAAAAAATGGAAGGACTCAGAATAATTCGCAACAAGTGAAGAAGCAATGCGAAACTTCTTTTCCTTAAAAGCACCCACCCCCCCCCCATTATAAAATAGTTGAAGCAGAAGGAAGAAAACCTAAATGATCAGAGGAAGAGAAATAATAATGAAAATTCATTAGATTGGCATTGTGAAAATTTGAAAAAAAAAAAAAAAAAAAACAAAAAAAAAAAAAACCAGGGCCTTAGCCAAATGATCAACGAAAAAAGAGCTCGCAGCCCAAAAAAGAGGGGGAAAAGATTGCAAAGCATCTATTCCCTTGAAACAAGTCACTTACTAGCCTCCAATAAAATGTGAGAATTTTAATAATGAAACGCACGCATATTACAATCAACACGGCAGACGCTATGCCTTTCTTGTTTCAAATTGTGTATGGTTGCACTTTCTAACCTGCATTGGCGGGAACTCCATTCTCCATCGTAATTTAGGACGAGGGTGGATATCAGACCATATGACCTTGTTGTGGAAAGCAAATTCTATAAATCTTTACGATTTTCCATCAACCCCCGATTACGAAAACATCAGAAAGTCGTGGATTTCTAAAATATCACAAGTCTTAAATGGAGAATGACTGTGGTTAGGATACTCTTCCTTGAATAAAGTCTTATACAACCTATTTTTTTCAAAAAACACCCACTCTTGCCTCCCGGTACCACCCTGCCAGAGAACGGAGCCACCGCCACTCAGCTGTATTTGAATTTGGCCCAGCTCTATTGGCAATGCTGTCGCCAATTGATCCAGTGCGTGCCGGACCTGCAAAATTCTAAATAATAAGCCAAAGCAACGGAAGGAATACAGAACCCACCAAAAAAAATTGTCCTTTTTTCTTTTAAACGACCTACTGGACCACTCACAGCCCCAAAGTGGGTTAGCTGCGACCCTAAAAAAAAAATAGTTCCAGATGGGTCTTGTCAAGTACGACTAAGGGCCGTTTGGCGTTTGTTAGTCAATTGTTCTCACTAAGAATTTAATTATAGTTCAGTCTTGCGAGTACTAGTCTAGTCTGTCATGGTGCTAGTCAGTCACACATGGACTAGCATTTAACTGCCATCATGAATGACTAGTAATTTGATCTAATTAAAGGTTATGACCGACTAAATTATATTGCTTAGTCCATTTTGGTGTCACTGCGGACTAATTCAATTAGTCCTACCATTTTGAAGCTAGTCAGGGGGGGGGAGCTGACTAGAACAAATGATAATGTTGTAACTAGTCAGACATCTGACAATGAAGCTGAGTATCATGGCATCAATGTACTCATTAAAAGGTGGCCGGGGAAGGAGAAAGGTGAATCAAAAACTTCTAAAAAACGGAATTAAATGAAGCCTATGACATTTTGGAATTCAGTAAGACATTTTACCAAAAAATGGAATTTTCTTCATATTAGTTTTGCTTTCCACCAAATTACACTTAATTGATTATAACAAAATCCCCTTTGACACAAAAAACCTAAAATAGGAGGAACAATAAGGTATGATAAAGATATCAACACAGGATGTTTTAATGTACATTACATTTAGTATATAGTTTTTAAAAGTCATTAAATATTTACAACAAATATAATTACCGTGTAGGAAATTAAGCAAACCCTCCGCGAATCACGTTCGCGTCAGCCTGCGCAAGATGTCGGAATGCAAGTACAAAAATTATGCACGCACGGTACTTTCGCATATTTTGAGTACTAGTATCCTGACAAGGGAATGGAGTGGCGCCAGTCTCTATTTATAGACACTATTTAGTGCTTGGATTAGTTTTTGTGGGGCGCGTACGTCAATGCAGGCCGCCCACGCACGTATTTGTCGACCGCCAGCATAGGCCGAATACGCAGTTGCGATACGCAATGTAGCTTCAAACCAAGCACAGGACGCGATTCACGGCGGTCTTGCTTTGTTTTATTGCAAGTTTATGGCGTACGAGGCTAACGTTCCCGAAAAACGTACACGTCCCGCAAAACTAATCAGCAATAATACCTATAGCCTAGCTCCCACAGTAAATGCATATTAACTGCAGGTCAGCCATTTCTGATCACTCTCCATTAGGCTACTGCTGTGTCACTTACAATGCGGTTTTTGCCAGCTCTATGTATAAGCTGAGAGACAAGATGACTCAAGCCTGAAACTTCAGGAAAATGAGGGCTGGTCGAAAAATAACAAAAATAAGTAACTCAATCCCCGCCTCTGAATCACTAAACGTGATATAATCTTCTGGGCGCTAACAAATCACGACAATTAATGAGCATGTTGCAAGCTTTATTATCTACCCATGCACAGTTAGTAGGCTTATAAGGCCATGCAAACCATTACCGAACGTACATACATTTCAAGTCATTTTTAGTGAAACTTTCTGCAGCTTCTTGCAATAAAATGAAGTAATTCATGTTAAACTCACGGGATGTCACCTGCCATGACGAGCACTAGTGAATATGCGTTTAATCGCCTTGTCAACCTTGAAAAGCAAGCCGGAGCAGCAGGAATTCGATCGACACACAAGTTGATTGATGGGCAGGCATGATATTGTTGAACGGTGTTACACAAGGTGAGCCAATCAAAATGTTGTTGTTACGTCCATACGCTCTTTAGGAGGTTATTTTGCTTCGTCCAAGCAATTAGTCAAATACGTTTTAGTCCAGCGAGAATGACAAGTTTTTGATGTGACTAGGGCATAATCAAGTTGGTAAAGTGGTTCAGCCTTAGTCGAAAACCACCTGAAAATAATCTGGGGTGCTAAGTCCGGCTGTGAACTTAGTCCAGTATTTTGTTCGTATCATTTGTTTTGTTAGTCTGTGAACAATGACAAGTGTCGTGGATGGCGTTTCCTTGTCAGGTCAGCCAGGCTAACTGGTGGGGGGGACTAGTCTGAAACAGTAGTCAAGGCGCGGCTTACAATGGGCTGTGAGTGTTGTAGCCAAATAAAGTCTGTGATTAGCAGATGTTAAATAGGGAAATGAACGTTTCAGAAATGTAAAAATGGGGTGTAAATCTAAACATTTAGAAATTTTAAGGAGACCATTAAGCAGAACCTAAAGAAGAAAAAATCATCTCATACAGATGAAGACTTTAAAGACAGATTCCCTCTGAAAAAAATTAAATGAACGAGGTAAGGTTAATTTGCGAGTCCAGCATAGAAGGGACGAAAAAAAATGAATTGAAAATAAAAATATTGGATAAGAGCAATTAGGAAAGGTCCCCACACTAACCCCCCCACATCCATTACCATTTGCAACAATCACTATCTTTCAGCAGAGAAGAAACAGAAACCAGTAAAGAACTGATAAGCAAAATGAAACACACAGATCGAAAGAAGGGTTAAATTTAAACAAAACTGACAAAAATTCGGTTGATAGAGAGTTGAAAGGCAGAGGACTTCCACCTCCCTAACTTTTGTCTTGTCATCAGTCTCCACATAATGCGGCTGACGTGGCTGCGCCAAGCTGAAAACATGAGGAGAAAAATTCCACTAGGGTTTAAGCCGTAGGGCCCTGATCCACTGCTCAAAACAAAAACCAAAACTGAAAGCATGTTAGGGGACTCAAGAAAAATGCAAAAATAAAATGGGCCCAATTTTGAGGGCGCATCCTTAAAACTCTTGACATAGAGGACAACACATACTTGAGAATAATTAAGATCGTGATGACAATGCACAGCAGCAGAATAAAAATCACAACGGAGGTGTCACCAATTGCTAGTGCACGCAATCTCCCCTACTCTAAAAAATCAAAAAAAGGAAAAGAAAGAAGTTAAAACTGGCCACTTCAAAAGATGACCGACAATTGAGGGCAAAACATTGGCAAAAAGACGCAAGCAATAAGGGGATGGTAATTGGATTTTTTGCTCTATGGTCACTGAAGAAAAAAAAATGTCGTTGCAGCCTTTCTTCACTTCTTATGATGATGAAGGAAGTGTAGGACAAACCAATCCGTTGATTTTGTGAACGAATGAAATAGCTGTGATAATGTGAGGCCCAACCCTCAATGGACAAAATAAGAGATAATTAAAAGCGATCAGTCACGTTGTGTAACAAGGGCCAAAGCGCCCCAAAACCCACTTATCCCTAAAATCGAAATCACGACGCAGCGATGATAGAATCCCAAGTGCTTCGAGCTAAGACGCATTTCAAAGGCGCTGAGCTTGGATCACGCTAAAAGTTTCCAAAGGAAGGTCGGAGAACGGAGGCCAGCTGGAGTGCTGACGGCGCTATGCCCGAAAACGAACTCTCCCGAAAACGAGAAAGTGGTCGCAATTGGTTATTAAACTTTCCTGCTGAAATGTAGAAAATAGGCTTAACACCAAAATGAGCGTGTGATTTAGTTAAAAATTGTTAAAACAAAAAACTTACAAGTGTCATGATTTGGGGGCATCTTGAAGTTTGCCTTTTAACTTGGCTCCCACAACGCTTTCATTGTCGCAACGCAATACAACACGTTTCCACGCGGCTCATCTTCCATAGAGACAACAGGAATGAAATGAGAAAAAAATTCTTCCAATAGATTGAATGATTATGTACGGAAGGTGGCCAACGCCCCTGAAACCACCTCCTTGCGCAAAAAAAAAAAAAAAAAACCAATATTACTCCTTGCATCAGTAAAAGGTGCAAATCCTCCCCCCCCCCTACCAAATTCTGGTTTCTGGAATTGTAGAAGAAATTGCCATTAAAATTCTTTGCCAAAGGGAAAACCAAACCACATGCGCAAATCATTCTTGACGAACCTGTGAACTCTTATGTATGCCCAAGAACTCTTGATACCAAGTGTCAAACAATCAATTTACAAAAATGTCCGGCCTGGTGAGTGGCTGGCCTTTGCATCACAAACGGAAAACCAACCAACCAAAGATTGTAAAGGTTCCTAAGTGTATTTGTTGCATTTTCAAGCATCCTGAACTCTTTGCAATTATGTGCAACAATTTTCACGTGGAAAAGAAGATTGACATTTGAAACAGAAGATCGATCTCAAGGCCCCCCAAATACTTGATTTAGTGGCTTGGTCCATCGTTTTATTAGGTGCCAAAGGACTCCAAACCGTTTACAAAGATTTTTAATGTACGAGCATCCCACTACAAAGAACATTTACTAGTCCCTGAGCAGGCTGCACAAGACAAAATCATCAGCGTTGTGTGTGATGTGAACCACAGTACCAACTAGGTACGGAAAGTCAAGCGAGAGGGCAGATTCCAGCCCCTCTGAAGCGAGGTGGAGAGGTCCAACTGAAAATGGAGTTAATTGGCGGGCCGAGGTAATTTTGCGGCCGCGAAGGCGGAACCCTTGCCAATGATCGCCTTTCAAAAACACATTTTGTCATGCAAATTTGATGGAAAACAATTGCAAATTGACTAGAAACATGATTTTGATTGGAAGTGTTTCACCTTAAATTCAGGTATGATTAAAGTTGTATTTTAAAAAGAAAAATAAGTTGATGGTTTAGGTTTAGTATGAAATAATTACATAACACAAGATCCTACTACGGTGTAACCCCAGAGCTTAGGCTTACGCCAGTCGACTCTAAGCTCTACTCTAAGGGTACCCCTGCGATTATTGATTGAGTACTACAATAATTCATACTTGCGAAGTACACAAGTCATTGGGTTGACTAGCAAGCTATGTTACTGAACCATTAACCATCCTATAGTGTACTCTGGAGTTGCCTGCTAGGTGACGAACAGTACCCATTTGTAAGCCACGGTCTAGTGGAGTACCTCTGCGGCTACTCCTCGGGAGTATCTTCACAGGACTTCCCTACGGCCTGCCTAGTAGGCAGCAGTTTGGACCATAGAGGGCGCCAACCATTCCATTGAGTTTCAGGGGATGGCGGCCAAGAAATCCCAATTTCAGACGTCGCCATTTGGTTTAACACCGGAAAAGCGAATCTTGACGAAATTCTTGAATTTTACTATGTTGTCAAGGAATATTTTCTTATTCCAAACCGTGGAGTTGAAGAATCAACCACTGGAAGGGTTATTTCTGATTTTTTTTTGTATTATCCGAACGAGGTACGAGGAGTCGTATATGTAGGGGAACACCCATGACGACCCAAATCAAAGCACTCCCACCATTGTTTAATGGTTGCACTCCGTATTGCTGTAATTTCTTTAAACAGTTTTGGTGAATGCTTAATGAATGGGCTTGGCCGCCACCGCCTGGATGTTACGAACTTTCTGAACTTTTTCAAGCTCAGTAGTAACGTCATATGTTGAGTTGAACATCACCAAAAAACCCCTATATATGAATCTTTGTGTTAAAAACATATGTGACCAAAATGTAAATAATTATTAAAATTACTAAAATAATCACACAGAGCTCAAAGCTCATGTGCATGGGAGTACCCACGAAGGTACTCCCGCATGGTGGGACTATGGTTTTAAGCTATGGGTGTGCTTGTAACTAGGTCGGGTGATTACCCCACTTTTGCGGCGGCGAGTGTGGGTACCCATGGGTGTGGTGGGTACTCGTGGCTACTTAACAGGTACTTCAAAGGTACTCCCATGGAGAAATTGTTGTGTATTATACTGGCGCCGGGTGGGTACGGCAGGGGTGTCCCCCCCGCCCGCGCACAGTGACAGAACACCCCTCAATTTCACTTTCCAATTTGATATAACAATTTGAAAACTACGTGGTTCACTTATATTCTTCTAGAATGACCAACAACCGTCTTTTAAAATCTAGTTGCATGGTTTAGGTCATGTGTCGTATGGTGGGAACCCATATATTTGTGGCGTTACATTTTCATCCTCCTCTTCTATTTCAACAAACTGCCGCAAGAGCATTGAGTGTTCATTGTTTTAAGTTAGGGCGCATTTCAAAGCTTGATTATTCTACTTCTAAATTTGGTATTGGCATTTGAAGCATTAGCATTTGTGTAATTAGTAAAAATAAAAAACTGTTAACGAAGGTAAATCTGGTGAGTGGCGGTGGAGGAGTGCCGGTGGAGGAGTATTACAAACTCATGGGAAAAGAAATTTTGTTCTGACACATATTGTAATGTGTGGTTAATAATTTAATACGAATGTGTTTTTTAACATCATACTAAGCCCCTCCTGGTGCTGCTGTCATTTCTGAAGCAAAATTAGAAAATTTAATTGTAATTTTATTTTTGCAATTAATTCCATAATTAATATTAGATTGATAAAGGTCATGACCACTCATGTTCATGTATTATCGAAATGACAAAATCAGAAGATATTAGTGTTCAATAAATTGTAAATTATCAAATGCAACTTTACAATAGCCCTGTAATCTTACAAAGGTCCACACAAAAATGGTAATAATAAATTGGTTAATTGGGTTAATTCAAAATCATAAAACAGCAAACACTATTGGTCTGATCTAGAGTGCTTCAAATTTTGATCTAACATTGTTACATTGCCCAGTTTAACTATAGTTACACGTTGATTGTAGTTATCGCAAGAGTATCCCACTATCCTGTCTTCATCCTGTTTAATTGTACTATACACAAGTGACATTCATGACTACATAATATATGTATTCAATCTCTCAAGTTTAGACACCCTGTATGTATTCAAACTTTTTATTTATAAGTACCACGCGTAACAGTTGAAGTTGAGCATTATAATTGATTTGGGTTTTATCCAAGAAAGATCCCAACTACACACATGTGAAACTTAAATTGCTCTGCATTGACAGCACCTTTGACATATAGTTTTTACATCATGCTGCACCCTATATCTTTTGTAAATGACTCTGGGTAACAATTTATATGGCATACCAGACTTAACTGAGTTGTCCCAAGACAACTGAGTAGTAAGTTTGCACATTCATAAAAGATTTAAATCTTGATACATGGCCTTAATTTTAAAAGTTTTGTATACTTTAATTTGGTTGCACCCTGTATTACCATCGGAGCTTATCAAACCCATATTATAATTATATATTTTATCGAAGTTCGGTGTACCCTGTAAAATATGTACTTGGTTTTAAGATTCTTCTACCATAAGAGAAAATAAAAAGAATAAGTGATGAACAAAATCTGATGTTTTCCATAATATCACCCTATATATTTAGTGACACCCTGTATAACAATCATGAAAAAAGTATAATGGATTCTTGAACCATAAGCTTTCCAAAAATATATAGATTTATGGGTGTCCAGATGTATAGTTTTAAACTACATAGTAAATAAGTGAAAAGGAGGGTAACACACAAAATTGGTGGGTTTGTAAACCGCAAAGGTGTCCCCATAAGACACATGACTTCAGGTTTTGTTTGATATAGAAAAATGTTATGAAGACGAGAGTCATTAATCAACGGTGGCGCAGGGGTGGATGGGGTGAGCCCCTCCCGCGCTTCGCACGGAACCCCGCAATAATCACTTTCCAAAACATATTTTCTTGCAAAAATTTTGATAGAAACAATTTGAAGTGCATACAAATGGCTCACTTATAATGCTTCTAGATATGATTAACGATCTTAAAATCGCCGTTCGATGATAGCAGTTGGGAAGATGTTAGAGGTAACGCTTCCAGCTATTTAAATTGAGGAATATGGCCACGATTTAAAAGTTGTTTTGTATCAAAACTGTCATAAAAAAATTAATATCTTAATACGGACAATTTAGATCCCTCAGAAAAAAGTATGTCAAGAAATGCTCCTTGCTACGAAACTTGTTAATAGAATATGGACTGACCCCGAACTCGTGTTTCAATTGAACCGTAATTTTTCTGACTAATCGTAATAGCTATATATATCCCCCTCATTCAAAAGGGGGTGTACGATGCGCTAGTATCATACCTTACTCTGTATTCCTGTATATTAGACTGGCGGTTATAGCATCAGAAAGGATCCGACACTGCTGGCTGTCCTGTGTGTATGTCTGTACTGTATACCCGGATCGATCAGCCATTACTACTTAGGCTATGTCTAAACAGCCCCGTTTATCAGGGCGGCCTGAGTAGCTAGTGTTAGAAGCATTCGCTTGTGTGCGAAAGGTCCGGGGTTTTCAATTCCCTTGCCCAGGCGTGGATGTCCAGGATTTTTTTCTGGGTGTCAAACGCTTAGGCTGTTGTGTATGTCTATGTTAAATATTAATGTTCCCTATGTCATCAGTACGCTATGCGATGGCGGGTTCTTTCTCCACTTGAATTATAATATGGTAAGAAAGCGGGCAAGTATCAGTAATGATCTAGTGGTACTAGTGTTTATCGTTATAGCTATAAAATTCCCCACCTTCAAGTGTACGATGCGCTAGTCTCATTACTACTCTGGATAAGTTAATATGGCATTTTTTACACTCATATCTGAAAAAATGAAAGAAATCGCTTAGAAAAGGAAGCCAGATATGAACGGTTTTGTACACATTACCATTTTTTTACATTCAATGGAGAGTGTCCCACAGTAACCACATGTTGTTGCAGTGGCGTTTACCGAGGCGTCGATTCCAGATGGGGGCAAATTTCAAAGTCGTTGCCGCCAGAGGAGGGGGGGGGTGGGATTCGGTAGTGGTCCCGGTGATACGCTCACAATTAAGTCCCGGAACCTTATTTATTTTATTTCTGTCTATTAGGCCCGGGTAGTTAATTCAGTGTTCAGACACTGTTCCGATGGTTGCCAGGGATCCAGGGACGATTGGGAGAGTCAGGGGGTTTCACCCCTACTCTTATCGAAATTGCATTAAAAATGATCTTAAAATAACGGCGTTTTGACTGTTAGCCGGGACTGAAAACGTGCAATAACTGTAAAAGGACTCGAAACGTGCAAAGATGTAAAAAAAAAAGTGTGATTTTAACTGTTGTGAGTCCCAGCTCCAGTTCAAAAACGTGTGATTTAATGAAACGTTTTTAACATGTTTATTTTTTTTATTGTTTTGATATTAATATTCTACATGTATATGGGACCGACGGTTAAGGGTGGCATCATGATTTAAATGGGCCGTCGAATTTCTTTAAAATTGATATATAGTAAATTCCATTAGTGCTGATAACAAATCTGAAATAAAAAATATGGCTACCATATCGTTTTGAGAACAAAGACTTTCAAAGTACATTTTGCTCAAAAATTTTACAAAATGTGATTTAACGCGATACTAAAGTGCCTCAAAAAGATAACAAAGGGCGAACGTTTTTATGATTTTCACATATGTTTAGGTCTAGTTGAATACTTGAAATACCGAAATAAAAAAATGGTGTCACCGGATTAGTTTCCTGAAAATCGTCGAAAAAGGACAATTTTTAGAGGGAAAATTTCCGGTCTTCACAGAACGTGCCGTCTGCGTTATTTTACGCCTCTATCTCACGCAGCAAAAAAAAAAAAGGGGGCGTGAAAGGTGAGGACGCGTAATTAATCAGGCGCGATCTTAGACTAGTCATAGCAACGTCAGAGTTCTACGCGATTGTGCAAACGCTTTACAAATTCGCGTATTTGCAGAAGTGGAAAATCGCCCCCCCCATCTCATGAATTTTTGCGACGCTAAATCGCAAAAAGGAATGCAGCTTGACCCATATCGAGTTGATAAAAGTCGGCTTGCGCGTATCTTAAAAACCAAATCATAATGCCAACACCTTTTTTCTGAAAGTGCCCTACGAAGGACGAGGGTGATCATGGTTTCGGTTTTTTTGCCAACTCCAAATGGACCACGGGGAGAGCGGAATTCCAGTTTAATCAATACTTGTTTACAGGTTTAAAATTACTAATCTAATATAAATCATGCACTGATATCATGAATTCCTGAATTGATTTTGCAAGTTACTTTGTGAAGAAAGGTCAGAAAGTTACAATGAATAATCGAAAAGAACATAACGGCGAATCTAATTCTCTGTTTGTCTGGTCATTTCACCATTCATTTTCTAAACATTAATTCTTACGTTTGAGTAAATAGGAATATTAAAGGCAATTGTCAAGATGAGTGCATTTCCTGATTGAGTATATACATGAAAGCAACCCTCCCACTACAATGTATTGAAGGAACATTCAAGCATCAGGTAAACAAACAATGGTAAAAGGCAAGAAGTCCGGAGTGTTTCACCAAATATTTCAAAACCTATATGATTAGAAAACGATCATTGTGTTTATTTTCTAAACTGTGTCATTTTCATGATGATGAAAACATGATGATTCGGAGCGGGTCGGCCGTAGC
>JAMKCH010065587.1:0-16602 GCA_023653785.1 Ophioderma brevispina
GGTTAGAAGGTCGTTTCTACAATGATCCTTGGCTGGTTTTGTTAAGGCAACGATATAAAAGAAGGTCCCAAGCAGCCACAGGATATGGAACCTCGTCAGTGCAAAATATTCTTCTTGAAGATGGTCCTCAACTCCAGTAAGTTATCCTGACCCGTGTGGGGTAGAAAATGGTGAACCGCAATACGTAGAGGATTTCAAGGAAATCGTCACAGAAACAATCAGGTGATTGAATTTCAAGGCAATTTTTCGAGCTGCCAGTGACTCTGTTCAAAGGAACGACAACGTCTAGAAGAAAAGTGGCAAAGATGATGCTGACAGAATTACCAAGTCAGGTAAGGAACATGATTGTAACTGATCATAAAGTATGCACGTATCTAAAGTCCCCACAGTAAAGTTTTTGGAATATTTTTAACCATATATTTCGAAATTTTTTGAGAATTGTGGCATAATATTTAGTATCACACCAAGTTTGTTCTTTTAGGCTTAAGATGACACCTCAGTGCGACCATACACATGTTTGAAGCGAAGTACTGCCCTTAGAAATAGCAGGGGTCAACAAGAAAATGTCAAATCTGGACTGAAAAACGCTATTAGCTGTTATTCTTCAAACAACTCATGACATGAACAGAAAATACAGCAAGGATAAACAAGCATGAGTAATTAAACTTACCCTATAGCGAGTTGATCCTCCATATGCTCCTGACGACAGCCTGACGCTCCTTCTCATGCTGCTCACAAGTCCTCCTCAACTTTGTCCTGGGGTATGGCGTTCCATTCTTGTATCAGTATCGACGCAGCTGTGGCAAAGTTGTTTGCACTGGTCACCCTTTTGCGGACTGCACGACCTAACTGAATACCCATAATTTTTTGATGGGATTTTCATCATCATGGCTTAACCGCTGGCCAATGCAGTCGCTCTACCCATGATTTTGAAGAAGTCGTCAATTATCCTTGCTCTGTGTAGACGAGCATTATCATCTTGCCTAGAGCATTCGGTCCAAGGTTTCTGCAGATATGGTAGTGCACTGGCTTCAAGATCTCATCACGATACCGAGCAGCATTTAATGTTCCTTCAACCAAAACCAGTCCCGTCTTTCTAGTCTGGAAAGCTAATACCCCCCCCGTCTTTTCCTTCGTCTGGTTGCTCTCATGGAAATCCCGGCCAAAACAATGACACTTCCTCCGTGGTATGCAGTGACACCACTCTTTCATGCAGCAATCTAAAAATCGTTCTCCACTCGTCGCCTCCAGACTCTACTCTGCTGCTACTCTTGGCCGTCAACCTTTCCAAACAAAAATCTGGCTTCATCGCTGAACATGATTTTCTTCTCCACCTTTCAAGTTCCATGGCGATGTTGTCTACACCAGCGCGCAAACGATCCTTCCTGTGAAGGTCATTCATTGAGGCTTTTTCCGGCAGGTCTTCTTGCCTTCAATTGAGCTGCGTGAAGTCTGTCTCTTATTGCGTGTTGAGAAAGATCTCTGCCATATCGTTGTCGATATCGTCTCTGCAACTCAGGTGCTGTGATTCTGCAGAGCACACAGGGTTATGAACCTATCCTCTTGTGGAGTGGTCTCCTTTGGACGCCCGCTTCTTGGTCTGTCTTTCACTTCCCCTGTGTCCCAAAATTTGGCATTCAATTTCGAAATCATACCCTGCGAAACGCCAAAGTTTTGTGCAACCTTTGTCTGAGATTTTACCAGCTTCAAGCTGTCCAATTGCCCTAGCTTTAGCCACATCAGATAACCTAGCCATGATGATGCTCAGGTGAGATACCAACATGGTCATGAACCCAAGAATCATTGTGCATTCATCCATGATCAGACACCTGTTCAAATCATGTTTTCATTCAATACAATTCAAAGGCATTGAATGAACCCACTACACTCTGCAATCAATAATGGTAACCAAGGTGAGATCAGATCAATAGCTAAGTGGACTGAAGTCGTGTCCACACGTGTAGTTATTACCGGTATTAACTTAATCAGACTTATGCCCGATGGAATTAAAAAACAAATCCGCTTATCTCCCTCACGTCTATTGTACCCTATTGTAATCGGTCTCCACATGCGGTCGGACATGAGTCACTTATTACCGGACCTACATTGATCGGTGTTATTGTCGGATATAACTTTGCCGTGTGGACGCGCGTCGGGGTTAACTCTATCGGACCTAACTAGGCTTAAGTCCGACGATTTAATGCCGAAGAAGAGCGAGGGTTAGTCCGAGTCATAAAGTTATGCCCTGTATAGTAAAGTAGTGTGGACGCGTTCTATCAGAACTAACGGTGGCATTTCCGTCTTTTCTGAAGTAAAGAACGGAAAAGCAGTGGCGTTAGGTCGGGGGACGAAGGGCGATCAGGCACCCCTGGGAAAAAATGGGGAGAAAGAGGAGGAATGTGAAGGCAAGGGGAGAAAAAGGGGGAAAAAGGAAAAGGGCGGGAAAAGAGTAAAAGAGAAGAGGGAGCCCAGGAGAAGCCGGTGTTTTGATGTTTAATTTATAGCATGCAGAGGCTGACACCGTCTCATTTGCGACTCAAAGACGGTCAGCTGGCATACGCAGAAGCGCGTACATTAAAACGTTTCCCAAATCCTATTTATTGTTCCAAATCAATGGAGACGCCACTGGAATTCGGGGAAAAGTAACTTGCCGCTCAAACTGACGGGGAGAAATCTTCGGGTCCTTGCCCACCCTTGGATAGAGGTCTAGTTACGCGGTTACGCCCCTGATGGAACGCCAGCTCGGCATTCTGCATATTTCGAATGTACAACCAAACCAGGCTTCTTCTTACCTCGTCCTCTTCGAGCAAGGTTAAACCTTATCGGTTTCGGGGTTTAGCATCAAGGTGAAGATTTAATTTCAGATTTTTGTGTTAACATCACTTAAGGAGTATCCACTAATATCTCAAGTTATTGGACCTGGTTCAAAAAAGGTGACAAGGGGTGGAGACCTTTGGATCAGGGCATTTTGTAACCGGATGGTGTTCAAAAAAATCAACATACACAGACGGTGAATTTTTGTTCACTATAATTAATGTGGTCTAGTTTTTTTAACTTCAAATTGTCTAAGGTTTGTTTAATATATGCATTGAAATTTATTCTAAGGAAAACCCCAAAACTATTAGAAAAAATATTTCTACAGAGAATAGTTCTGCACAACGGGTGTAGCATTTTGATGCAAAAAGTGTCCATACGTGTGACAAAGACTGTACAAAGGGTTTTATTACTTAGCAGGTCAGAAATTAGAAAAAACACACGCTGAGCAATCGGACCTGCAATACGTGTGAATGAAAGTTTTAACTAAATCAAATTAAAATGTAATATTCACCAAAAATTTTAAATTGAAAATCATGAAAGACGGACACTTTTGCATCACGGACGGAACACTTTTACTTTTGTATTGGTTGTCACAGAGTATCAATTTCACCAAAATGAAATTGATTTGCATTAATTACCCTTTAAATGGTATAATTGTGAGAGTTTTTTCAACGGTGCTTAGGTTCCTTTGGCCATGAATAAAGATTTCGATAAGTTATACGAGTTTTCAAATATTTATTTCATATTTAATCAATTCTATCCCTTCTTTGTGTGAAAGGTTATAACTCCTGCCAGGTTCCATGGGACCACTGACGGTCAGATAGTACCGGTAATAAGCATCGGACTTAAAGTTATGTAGGATCTAAGCGCTAATACCGTTAGCTGCGCGTTCCCACTCCCCAATTTATGTCCGCTACTAAAACCGACAAAATTTAGATCCGATCAGTGGGAGTCCACACGGCCACCTTAAGTCCGACGCTAATAACCGACCCGAGTTAGTACCGGTGTACAGAGATTACAGTGTCGTGTGACTGAGTGTCCTTACCACCCATTTGTCTATGTGTTCTCCATTGAGGCTGCTGAAATCATTTGTTTCAGAACTTACCCAAATGCCTCGTCTACAAGATCACGGTTTATTCCCGTACATGTTGCTATGGGTAGCTAGGAAGACTCTCTCGTGGGGGACACTCAGTTTCTTCTACACGTATTAAGAGACTTAAGTCCGACCGTGTGGACACGACTTGAGTAGAGAGCCCAGATTTGGCCATTTTCTTCTGACACTGTTACCTTTTAAGGGCAGTAACTTCGCGCTCCAAAACCAGGTATGGTTGCACCAAATGAGGAGTTATTTTTAAGCCTAAACAAACAAGGATTTGTAGTGATATTAAATATTATGCACATTTTTTCTAAAATAAATCAGAAAATCTGGTCAAAAATTAGTCCAAACTTTCTGGGGGAGACTTTAGTACATTCAGGTCATCAAGAACATGGACATTTGTGAACAAATTTAAATGGAAAGGGTGCAATAATTCATTACAATTATACATTTTTTTTTTAAAACCAGTTAAATTGTAAAATAAAACTACATTGCTAAAGTATAGAATATCCTTGCCGGACAAGTTTAGTGCATCAAATGATATCGTTGCCGGATCATCTTACTGTGGTATTTCACATTTCGAGGTTTTTGCGAAAATTTGGCCTAAGTTCTTAGTTATCAAGTTCCAGGCGATCCACAAGTTTTAAAATGTAGAGGTTGCCTAATTATTACTGTTAGACTTTTGTCACCAAAATTAAGTACACGGTTGCCTCATAAAGTTGGAATAAGGTATTTTCTAACCCAAATCTTAAAAACGTATTTCTATTGAACACATCAGTATCATATTAGATAGGTGAATGATTACATAAGAGTCCTCGCTAACCAGGTGAAGTGTCAATCATTCACAAATTTGAAATTACGTAACAATGCATTGTTAGGAGCTATAAAAGGCCAGGCGTTGTTATTGTCCTTTTCCCTGCCTCAAAAAACCTGCGGGCAATTCCGCAAAGAGCCCACGTTTTTCAGAGTTGGTTGTTCCTTTACATAAAAACTGACACGAGGTTCCCTGGCTTATCCCGTCCCAACGGCGATTGTCACAGTACGCTGAAGAGTGCTTGCCCTCAACGGGAAAGGTACAAACACAGGCCGAAGTCCGCTGATTTCCTCGGGTAGCGCAGATACGGTCTGTAAAATCCCCAGACCTCATCGAGAGGTGGGTCATTTTTAAGTCGGAAAATCTCCAGGACGACCACGATTGACTACCAGACGACATGATTGTCGACCACTTAATCTCTGCCGTAGAGCCCGGAAAATACCAACGAGCCGTCTTCGTCGTTTGTGGAGAAGACACTACGGAATCAACGTTTCCCGCCAAACTGTAAGCCGGAGATTGCTTCAACATGGTTACCGAGCAAGTCGAATAACCAAATGTCCGCGCCTAACTGTTCACCACAGAGTTGCTCGACTTCGCTGGGCTAGGTAGCACAGAAGATTACAGCTCGGACACTGGCGACATGTTGTCTTTATGGACGAGAGCCGCTACATCCTTCACCGTCAAGATGGAAGACAAAGAGTTGGTTGATTACGTTGTGAGAACCACCGAGATGACTGTATTCAGGAATAGACTGAAGGTGGTGGCGGCTCGTGATGGTATGGGCCGGTATTTATTTGGAGGGAAAAAGTCATTGGTGGTGCCAGATGAAAACATGAACGGCGTCGTGGACTAGGACATTCTGGAAAAAAACCACGGCATGCCACATGCAAGCTAGAACGGTTTAGCAAAAAAATTTTGTGCAAGACGATAACGCCACGCCGCACAGGGACGCGTAGTGAGAACATGTTCTTGAGACAGAGGGGTAGAGCAGATAACATGGCCTGCTTGCTCCCGGGATATATATGAACCATATGGCCTGCCCTTAGGAGCTAAGACCGAGCCATCAGGACAGGGACAATCTTCCTAAAACTCTACATGAGTGGGACGCTCTGACCTTGACATCATAAAAACAACTTTCTGGACAGTATTGCCGCGACGTCTTGACACAATGATTCTGCTAGGGGGTGGCCCATGTCGATATTAGTGACGGATTGACAGTAAAACAGTAGTACTGAACATTTCGATGCATGGAATCAAACAAAAATGTGTTATCTGTAAAACTGACTGAAAAAATCGTAACAAAATCCTTAATTGCTGTTCAAATAACCTCCCCCCCCACCCGTTTTTTCAGGATAAGGACACAGTTCGTAAAGGGTTAATTGTGGACTAGTTCATGGTGATATGTTCGGAAGCGGACTGATCAATCAAGTAGTGTGTGCGATGTACACCCTTGATATCATAAATATCTCACAACTGTACGAATTCATGTCATAAAAGTGTAAACATATTGTTAAACAACTTTAGGGAACAATGTAAAGTGAACAAAATAATTGGTATGGTCAGTTATGGCAGCCATTTGGGATTTTGTGCGGAGCACCCGGTTGTTCGGCTTTTTGTGTTGTTTTTTCTTTTAAATGGATCAGTATCAGCAAAGCATAATTTATTCTGGGTTCGAAATGATATGAACTATGACCCTCTATAGGATACGCTACTGATAATAAAAAAAGGAGAAAAAAGCAAGAAGTAGAATTGCATATAGGGATTATTCTGGGTGATTGTGTGTTTGTCCGTGTGTCGTGTCGTGGTGGGGGAGGGAGTGAAGCGAGGAAGGTGTGGGGAGGGGATGGTGGGAGGGAGAGGAACAAGAGTGGGGTGGGTGGAGGAGAGAGAAAGAGAAAGAGCAGGAATAGATTACACCCTAAACCACTCCTCTCCAGCCGCTCTTGCACCTCTCGCCACCCCACACCCCGTCTTCCTCACCGTTTTCTACCACTCTCCCCTCTTACTCCCCCATTCCCCATTCCGCCCACCCCTCACTCCACCCTTCTCCCTCTGCCCCCCTCTCCTTCGACACCTACTCACCGCCTTCGCCAACGCGCTTCCGATACCCCCTTCAGCAATTTCAAATCCTCCTCCCCGCCCCCTTCCCAACAACCCCAATAACTAGCTCAGTCTATCTCAACCCGCAACTTGCTCATGCACATTGGCAGGAAAAACCTCATATGTTGCATTTGACCTCAAGAGCAAAACCTCCTGATCGGGCATTCGGGAAGCACTGACGAGGGAACGACTTGTTTCGCGATATTGTCGTTTTGCACATCGCAATATACTTAAAATAGATCTTACGTACTTCTTTAAACATCACTTCATCATTTACCAACTTGATTGACCAAACATAGGACAATAGGTTGGTTTGTACATGTTACCGACATTGCACATATGAGGTTTGGGCATTGGACCGGTCAAAATTACATATGAGGTTTTTCTGCCCAGCGACGATAAGCCCAGAGGATGAGAGAGAGAGAGCGAAACAAGTGAGAGAGAGAGAAAAAAAATAAAAAAATTAAAAAAATTAAAAAAATTAAAAAAATTAAAAAAATTAAAAAAATTAAAAAATATATATAATATATAGATATTATATATTATATATATATCTATATATATCTATATATATAATATAGTGTGTGTGTGGGGTGGGTTGTGGTGTGTGTGTGTGGAAAAGGTTAACCCCATTGATCAGTAACTTTATCTTCCGTCAAAAAAAGGGGCAAAACACTGACCCAAGACTCATTAAAGTGTGTACAAAGATTAACCTTTGATGACCCTTGTGCCTTTCACCCAATTTCAACAAACTGCAAAATGGCAGATGACACGTTCGTTCTAGAAAGCTTGTATTTGTAACCTTGCACTGGCTGATCATGAATAGTGAATTACTTTTATTTCCAGCATGCCCATCTCATCACTGCTTTGATCGGCCTCTTTTCGCTATTTGCTTTCCCTCTATCGCACGGGAAAATGGTAAATTTCGCTCTTCATTTCCCTAAGGATGTTTGTAGTACCTTACCTATTTACTAAACATCTCGTCGGCAGGGACTTTCAGGTGGAGACTTTGTAAACATGGCCCATATGCAGATGCTTATTCCTGTGTTCCTCCATGAAGCGCCCAGAGGAGAAGACGGACCGCTTGAGGCTGTGCGGAGCCACCGGTTGAACGGGAGACGTGCGTTCGAGAGCGGGACGCCGCGCCTTCTCGTCGCGACACAAGCCCCCGCCCCCGACCTCATCGACTCGTTCCATACTGTTCCTCTGGGGCACCGACCCGCGTGGCTGCTGGACCCCCCGCCGCCCACAGTCGACCCACCCACCACCACCGTCACATGTCCACCCCTGTCCAGTCCCTGTACAGTCACGTAAGGTGAAGATGAACCATGAGACTCAGATTAGTGTCACTTAAAAGGATAGCAAATTACATACACCAAATCGATGGACTTTGCTTTATGACGAAAACCTTAATGGGTTTTACCAAATATCTGATGGAATAGATTAGATCGATAATCAGCTTTACAAGAACTTAAAAATTTTAGAAAATCGATCAGAAATTGAAAGGTTAGTTATTTGTGCAGGTAATTCCGTTGTTCAGCCACAAACAAGTTGCAACATCTACTGTACGTTGAGACTCAGTACTAGCAGCATTCATTTCATGAATAATAATGTAGATACTTAAGAATTCAATGAAAATACTACACGACATTATTTATATGGAAAGTTTCTCAATGCGTGTAAATCCTGCTATGTTATATAAGCCAAACAGGTCTTTCGGACGGAGTGTTTTCTCTACATGGAAATCAAGCAAGTTGAAAATATTGTTTTTTTTTTTTTTTTTGTTTTTTTTTTTTTTTTTTTCTTTTTTTTTCTTTCTTTTTTTGTTTTTTTTTTTTTTTTTTTTTTTTTTTTAGTTCTTGTTTTTTTTTTTTTTTTTTTCTTTTTTTTTTTTTTTTTTTTTTTTTTTTTTTTTTTTTTTTGTTTTTTTATTTGCAAATTGTGCTTCAAGTGCAAAACTTGATTTAATTAAATATTATTCTGATATCTTGATTGTCATAATCATTAGTTTACTCAGTAGTAAACCAGCCCATTTCATTTGGGGAGGAGGGAAGGCTGGGAAACAATATAATTTGGGGGACATCACTAAAACCCAGTTTGCAAGGTGAACACGGTGTACTATCCAATTTAATACTTCTCTGATCGTATAGGGGTCAGGAGGAGCAAGAATTTTGAGGGGTGATCCGACCCTTGCCCGTCACGCCCCATCACCCACCGGTTACCTGAACTTTATTCCAAATGTGTAATTAATGGAGGGATACTAGTAGGTTGAATTCACTAGGCGGTGAAAACTCGTTCGGTCTTTCATCTTGCGCCTTTCACGTCAGCAACTGTAAAACTTATGAACACGTGAATCATTAAAGTCGAATTTTTCTATGAGAGTTAACGAAACAGGGGATGTACTACAACGAAGACAAAAAGTGTGGTTGTACTTTCTTGACTTTTATTGAAGATATAGATATATAAATATATATATTATATATATATCTATATATATATATATTATATATATATATATTATAATTTATTATAAAATAAATTATAGTTATAGTCTCTGAGCCTTAAAGGGGCAGGAGAGAGGCATTTTGTGGGACAGCAATATCGGAAACCGATTAAGAAAAAATAACTGCCTGCCGCGTTGTGGTAGCGCGCTTCGTAAGAGATCCATTAGCTGAGACGCTAGCGTGAAACTCGGAGTAGAGAGTGGCTCCGTGTGTGGTTAATATATAAAATATTTACTCCCCGCCTAAAAAATCCGAACGATATAAATTACTTATTAAAAAGGGGAAAAAACACTGACCCAAGACTCATAAAGTGTGTACAAAGATTAACCTTTGATGACCCCTTGTGACCTTTCACCCAATTCACAAACTGCAATGGCAGATGACACGTTCGTTCTAGAGAACGCTGTATTTGTAACACTTGCAATGGCTTATCATTAATATTGAATTACTTTTCTATTTCCAGCATGCGGGAAAATGGTAAATTTAGCTCTTCATTTCCCTAAGATGTTTGAGTACCTACCTATCTTACTACCACATCTCGTTCGGCAGTTACTTTCAGGTGGAGAACTTTGTAAACATGGCCATATGCAGATGTTATATTCCATTGTCCTACATGAACCGTGGAAATTAGCATTTCGAAAGGTGCTCTCTCTCTCTCTCTCTCTCTCACACACACACTCTCTCCACAACAGAAGGTGAAGATGAAACCATCACATCAGATAAAGTGCTCAACTTAAAAGGAGCAAATACATACAACCAAATGATGGATTTTTTTATGAAGAAACCTTAATGGGTTTTACCAAATTAATTGATGGAATAGATTAGATAGATAATCCGCTTTTACAAGAATTTAAAATTTTAGAAATCGATCAAGAAATTGAAAGGTTAGTTATTTTTGTGAAGGTATCCTTTTTCAGCACCAAACAAGTTGCACATCGACTGTACAGTTGAGACTCATTACTATGCAGCATTCATTTCATTGAATAATAATGTAGATTACTTAAGATTCAATGAAATATACACGACATATTTATATGGAACGTTCTAATGCTTTAAATCTGCTATGTTATATAAGCCAATACAGGTATTTCGGACGGATGTTTTACTACATGGAAATCAAGCAAGTTGAAAAATTGTTGCAAATTGTTGCTTCAAGTGCAAAAATTGATTTCATTAAATATTATTCTGATATCTGATGTCATATCATAGTCTTACTCAGTTATGTAACCAGACAATTTCATTTGGGGAGGGAGGGAAGGCTGGGAAACAATATAATTTGGGGGACATCACTAAAACCCATTTTGCAAAGGTGAACACGGTGTACTATCAATTTAATACTTCTCCTGATCTTTATAGGGGTCAGGAGGGAGCAAGAATTTTGAGTGGGTGATCCCGCCCCTTGCCCTTCCCGCCCTCTCACCCACCGGTTACACCTGAACTTTATTCCAAATGTGTAATTAATGGAGGATACTAGTATGTTGCAAATTCCTAGCGTGAAAATGTTCGGTCTTTCCTTTTTTTTTTTTTTTTTTTTTTTTTTTCTTTTTTTTTAGTGAGTTGCACTTTCACGTCAGCAAATTAACTTATGAAACGTGAATCTATTTTAAAGTCGTAATTTTTATGCGTAGTAACGAAACCGGGGAGTACTCAAGAGAAAAAAATGTTGTGGTGGTAAGGTCTGGATTGTTAGAATGAGTATATATTATATAATATATATATATATATCTATAATATATTATTATATATAGAATATATATTATATTACTTATCATAATCATATTATAATTTTTCCATTATTTCTTCCTGACCTTTAAAGGGGCCAGGAGAGAGGCATGAAGCATATGCGGAAAAAACCGATTAAGAAAAAATAACTGTGCGTTGTGGTAGTGTTAGTAATAGATCATTCGCCTGATGAACGCCTAGCGTGAAACTCGGAGTAGCGAGTGGCTCCGTGTTGTGGTTAATATATATATATACTCCCCGCCTAAAAAATCCGAACGATATAAATTACTGTATTAAAAAGGTATGTAGGTGAATTATAATAATAAATGTCAGGAGCGTTGTTCGCGTAATGTGTTTGCTTATTGACCTGTGTCCGTAATGCATTGATAACGAAGCATGATGTGGACGTTTGAGAGATTTATCCAGCTGGCTTGGCGCGTTCATTTGAAAGCAAGTTTGAGCACGTTGATGGCCATTTCAACATATATATAGTGAAGAAATACAAGTACGTGAGAAATTGATGACAGCGCGGACGTAGCATTATTAATCGCAAAATGAACTTGCTGTGGATGGGACTCGAACCCACAACCCTCCGTTTAGATCTCGGATGCGCTAATCAATTGCGCCACCACGGCATGTGATGGGTATATACTACAGCTTGTATGTACATACATCTATTTTGGTTTTTTGCTTAAGACACCACAATGAAACATCATTCGTCTGAAAGTGAGGGTATGCTGTGAAAACTCAGAGTAACGGTTGCCTTTCCAGAGGTGTATAGTTCGAAATAAGTTTTTACGCTCATTTGTAATGGAATTTCGCATCTTTAATTCCAATGATAATACAGATAACAACAAAGCGGGCGCTACATTCTATCGTGAAAGGAACTTTTGCTGAACTCGAACCCTCTCTGTTAGTACTAGAGCGCGTACTTTTTACTCGGTTACCTTTCCAGAGGTGTATAGTTCGAAATTAGTTTTTACGCTCATTTGTAATGGAATTTCGCATTTTAATTCCAAAGATAAACAGATAATTGATAACAAAGCGGGCGCTACATTCTATCGTGAAAGGGACTTTTGCTGTGAATGGAACTCGAACCCTCTCTGTTAGTACTAGAGCGCGTACTTTTTACTCGTTGACTCAACAAAGGTTGAGTCGCAGTTTTACTCTGCCTTGTAGTAAACATTTTACTCAGTAAAAGAGTCAATATTTGACTCAACATTGTTGAGTAAAATTTTACTCCGCTTTGCTTAACAGTTGAGCTGTGACCTTTTTTACTCAACAGGGTGATAAAATTTTACTCAACCCACAAAGAGTAATATTTTGTACTATATTTGAGTAGATTTCTTGCCGTTGATTAAAAATTAAAATGTTTTGACTCAACTAGTATTTCGCATACTGTTTACCCAACTGTTGAGCAACGTTAAGTGACATTAAGTAATACTTTGGATGCAGGTAGAGCAAAAAGCTTCATCAGAAAGCTACAACAGGTTGCTCACCAGGTTGAGTAAAATGGCTTGTTCAGTGTACTCAAAACTCCACCAGATATTTTGACTGGATTTCTGTAACAGAACTACTCTTTCAAACACCAAAAGGACACCAGCAAGATTTACCAAACTTTGGTATTCTTGGTATTTAAAAAAATAACACAAGATCCACATATTTTCGCTATTTTACCTTTTTCCTCGAAGTCCTGGTGGTTCAAAATCACGATCCCTGTAGACATCCGGAGGTCGTGTACGTTGTACATGCACCAGTAAAACTATAGGTCATAAATTTGTCAGCAAAAGTGTGAAATTCGCGCTGGCATAAATACGACTCATAAGTCTACCGAGCATATCGAATCCCCATTGGTATACACAGCGCTCACAGCAATACAGGCATCTAGTCTATCGGTGAAAGGTTGCCGAATTCATAAGCTTAATATGAGGTACCGTGGATATAGTCCGGTTACACCGGAAACTCACGAACTTCACATCATGAAAAGTTCATTGCATCGGCACAATAATTAATATCTATTATTTAGAGAATAAAGGTATAATTTTGGGAACCGGTACTCTCTTTACGACGAATTGAACCCAAGGCGATACCATTATTTTAAGTGGAAGAACGAGGCCGGAGGCCGAGTTCTTCCACGCATACCTTTATTCTCATTCTTAACCCTCGTCTACCTGAGCCATTTTTTGTAACAAAACTCCCGAAGGGGGGGGGGGGTGGTTACCACCCCCCCTGTGATTTTCGTTACTGAACACCCGATTCCTGTAAATTTGGTACCAAAGGATAGCTTAGAGTTTCTTCTTTCCATTGGTACCAAAATAAGTACTAACATCCCCATTATGACGTCACCATGACGTCATATGTTGAGGAAAGTACGAAAATACTGAATATAGGGTGGAAAATTGATATTTCGCAATTTTAGCGACTCAAACACCCTATTATAGCTCTAAAATGATTTCTTTATATAAAACTAGTCATTTCCCATCAAGTAGAGTCAAAAACCGCATGAAAATCTGATTTTCCTAACCTTTTTGGCGAAAAATTGAATTTTTCACTGTGTGTGTCTATGGAAATGGCAGTTTTGCTGACATGCGAACTTTATGACGTCATTGTGACGTAATGCTAGGCATGTTGGTACTCATTTTGGTATCAAAGGAAAGAGGAAAAAAAAAAAAAAAAAAAATAGCTATCTATTGGTACCAAAATCAAGTGTATGTGATGTTCCTGTGTTGTGTTAGGCATGTTGGTACTTCTCTTCCGGAGGGGGGGGGGTGGTTACCACCCCCCTATCGATCACTTTGGGATCACCCTGTATCTTACCTATACCCCAGTGGATGTTTGTTTTTGGATTAAAAGGAGCGGAACATGTCAATTGACAATTACATTAAATAATTTGGCACCAAAAAAGGGGGTTTTAGCAAGCCGGGGAAAAAACCTGAAGGGTAGACGAGGGTTAAACAGCTTTATCATTTAAGGTCATCTGTAACTCAATTTCGCGATGCTTTACGGCTTAAATACAACAAGAAAGGACTGCCACCACCCAGTGACAACAATCGAACAACCCGTTGAACGCAACGATCGTACGCAACGAGATGCAACGTTGGCAGGCGCGCGTGAACGTAGCAAAACGCGGTATGAGGCGAGCACTTCAACCTAAAAATAACGTCAATACGCAGTGCGTACTACCTGGGTTCAATCATGCGAATTGAACCCGGGCATCAGCCAATGAAATTGCTTACATTTCCACAGCTGTTTAAGAATTGATTATAACTTGTTTGTGTAAAATATCAGAATGGCCAGCATTTCCGCGACACCCCAGCTTGTCATACGGTCTGCATGTCCGCCATGGTGACAATTCTTGGGCTGCACGTGTGACTAGTTATATGGGGTCGTCTGCTATCATAATAATAACAATAATAATAATAATAAAACGTCGACAAGTAGTAACGAATCTGAATTTTACGCATATCACTCTTTTGAGAATTTGTCAAGCTGAAAAAAGGTATCTCCGTATTTCAGTATAAGATAATGAAAGAAACTTAATCTTTATGTGTGTGTTTTCCATTATGCAGACCGTGAAACAAGAGTGCGATATCTTCCTACAGGAGGTTTCGGCAAAGAGATTTAAAGAGGCCGGCCTTTTTAAAGATATGAACCGAGAACATCAAGATGCGATCCTTACTTACGACAAGCTGAAGAAGTGGTGCAATGACGACGGTCATACTTTCCAAATAGAACGAAAACTTCGAACTGAACTGGACCAAGTTCGTGACGGAGGCGGCATTATCGACACAAAATGGGCAGAAGTGAAACAAATTTTGGAAGATAACCACGCTGCTAAATGTGAAGAGATCAGAAAGATCAAGAAGGTATTTCTGTTCAAATTTTGGGAAAAGGAAAACATTACGGCAAAATGTTTTGAAGAACTCCTCGAAAGAGAACACGAAAGGGGTCCCACAACGATCAGTGATTCAGTGCCGAACTTTCAGGATAAAAAACAGCAGGCTGCAGCATCTAGCATCATAAACAACCCGGTTACAGTTATATCTGGAAAAGGAGGCTGTGGCAAGACATATGTCGCGCTAAAAGTTCTTTCCCAATTCCCTCCTGAGGAAGTGGCCATGACTGCACCGACTGGAAAAGCTTCGGGTAACTTGACGAGAAACTCCCATGGACAGCATGAAGGATCAACACTACATCAACTGAAGTTCAGCTTCTATGCATGGAAACGGGCAAAAAAGAAGAAATTGGAGGAATGCCATGACGATGACAGTAAGGAACAAAAAGAAGTTGAACCCTGGAAGCACAGCAAAACTAAAATATGGATTGTTGACGAATGCAGCCTAGTTTCAATCGGGGATTTCGCGGATGCTTTCCAGTTATTGCTAAGAAACTCAAATCTAAGACGTGTGATACTTGTAGGAGATCACTATCAACTACCTTCAGTTGCTCCTGGAAATCTCTTGGAAGATCTTGTGACCCACTTCAAAAACACGCGATTCTTTGTGGAGTTACAAACTTGTCATCGTGCAGAAAGTTCCCTCATTTTTGAAAATGCGAAAATGATACAAGCCAAAGGTTTTAATGGATGGCCGACATTCGATATAAGCAAAGGATTTGACCTTCTGGAGAAGAGGATAGACGACAAAACAATGATGAATGGTACGCATAAATGTAATGTTATGTATTACTAGAATTTCGCAGTTATCGGGTTTGTGTTCGTAGGCTAAAACCTTGTCTGGTTTCGGGTTCGGTCTCATAGGTCAAATCCAATTTTCTTATGGCCAAAGCGCTTGGTGACATGTACGGGGCATATAGATCCCGTGCCTATATTGCACTGGCGATGATCTCTGTGCATGTATCTTTGTTTTTCTTTGGATATGAGAGCACCTTTGTGTTTGTGATCGGGTTTATAGCTATACACTATAGAATCATGCATCTACGGATGTGCCAGGATGTGTTTAAAACGCACTCTAGATATTTGACTTTTGGGTAGCCATATTGGACTTTTGTGGCAATGTAATAATCAAACTGCATCACTAACACTTCATCATGCTTAAAAACGCGGGAGTACCGCCAAAGTTTGTCTTTATCATAAATACTTAAAGGCCCAGGAAATGCAAATAGAATTGATTGTGGTTTGTGTCAAAATACAAATGGGATCAGAAAAGCTTCAATATTGGGTGGATGATGAAATCATTTGAGGTACCATTTGATTTATTATAGAGAGTAATAGAAAATTCCAAGTGACTGGTGTGAATCTATTCAAGACACTGACTGATAATCAATAGTTTCACAAATGGTGTCACTGGTAGTGTATTCTTTTTTTCTAGCCCTGTTTATTGCAATCGAATGTCCCACAAAGATTTAGAGTAGGGTTATCATCTCATTTCCTGGGACCTTTAATTAAGAGATTTTTAGTGATTTCTGATATGGTATCGGCCATATTGGATATTAAAAAAATTGCACATTCTCCAAAAATTTTTGGCTTTTGTCCTAATAAACTAAAACCTATTGATAGAAAAAGTGTGTGTTCGCATACTAAAAATGGG